>JANBXA010000429.1:3527500-3705000 GCA_030556225.1 Cricetiscus sungorus
GCCCGTGTGTTCATTTGAAAATACCGTTCTTATTGCACGGTAGCAGAAAGTCTCGCAAGGAAGCTGCTGCTGTTAGGGCAGAGTCTGGCTGCAAGTCCTCCCTGGGCAGCTCTAGGGCATGTTCCTGCAGCGCCCAGTTCTTATCTTCCCGGGTGAAGCTTGGGTGACTTCAGCTGCCACAGCATAGTCATCAGCAATGCCTTTATTATTGTTGTCGTTGTTGTCATTATTGTTGTTATGTGTGTGTGTGTGTGTATGCATTCATATTATTACTATTGTCATTATTGTTTTGTGTGTGTGCATTCATATACTGTTGTCATTATTGTTACGTGTGTGTATGCATTCATGTTATTACTGTTGTCATTATTGTTGTGTGTGTGTGCATTCATATTATTACTGTTGTCATTATTGTTACATGTGTGTATGCATTCATATTATTACTGTTGTCATTATTGTTGTGCGTGTGTGTGTGTGCATTCATATTATTACATTGTCATTATTGTTACGTGTGTGTGTGTGTGTGTGTGTGTGTGTGTGCATTCATATTATTACATTGTCATTATTGTTACGTGTGTGTGTGTGTGTGTGTGTGTGTGTGTGCACTCATGTAGGTACACATGTATGTCCATGTGGAAGACAGAGGTCAGCATCAGATGTCTTGATGTCTTTCTCAATTCCTTTCTACCTCATTGATCCGAACTGGCTCAACCATTAGGCTAAGCTGGTGGCCGGCCAGCAAGCCCCAGGGATCTATGTCTTCACAGACATGCACGTCCACACCTGACTGTTTATGTAAGAACTAAAGATCTGAATGTGGGTCCTCCTGCTTCCCGGGCAGGCACTTAAGTGACTGAGGCATCTTTCTCCAGCTTTTCGATGCTTAGAGACAACATTTTTCAGAATTTGAAAAACAGTACCAACCACAGAATATCAGGATCTCCTCCTGGACCAGTTTCATTCTTTGAAGAAGTCATCTCTGACCTTTGAATCCTGCCCAGCCCAACCTGAGGTTCCTTGGGCTCTTGGGACTAGAAATGAATGACCAGGAGGACACTTGTCACTGGGCGACATTGAATATGGAACAAAGTCATAAGCCTACAGAACATACTTATGACTTTGCCATTTGGCTTCATGTCAGAGCCAAGGAACTATTGGTAGTATTAGCCATGGAGAGGGAAAGTCATTTTTTATAAGCCTGTAGCCCCCAGATAGTTGACCAAACCCAAGTGGAAGGCCACATACCCAAGAATACTTGGACATCACAAATTCTTCTTGATTTTTTTTTTTTTTTTTACACAGATCCGGGTGGGTAGAGAAGAGGGGACAGATCTGGGGGGGGGATTGGGAGAACTATGAGTCTGATCAAAACATGATTGAAATTCTCAGATCTTAAAAAAATAAATAAAAAACAGCAGAGCCAGGGTGGTGGGCTTTCAGAGGGAAGCCAGGTCACACAAACCTCCCCAGCAGGACAGCAACGATTGTCAGTACAGTGGCTGGGTAAGGGGCAGATACGCTTGTCAAAGAGACACTTGCAAACAGGAATTGGCAGAAGCTTGAGGCTGGCAGGAGTCATGCATCCCCCCTCCCCATCCCCCACCCCCAAGCCGTCCTGCATCTTCTGAACATGAAGTACGTCTCCAGGGAAAAGGCCCTGCTTTGTTGTTGCTAAACCCTCCTCAGAATCCCCTGCTCCTAAGGCATCATCATCCCCAGAGTCTGCTAAAGTCCTCCGGACAAACACTGAGGTGTAATCCGCAGGAGGAGCCCCACTTTCCCGCCATCCTCACTGGCTATGCAGGTGAATTAACCACTCAGGCACCATGTTAACACAACAGACAGGGGATATTGCCATTTCCTTGAGAGATTAGTTGGGGGTAGGTGCAGGTGTGAGGGAAGGGTAGAGATGGGATTTGATTTGCAATATAGTCAAATCCATGCTAGCATGCGGTGATAAAAGAGGGTTCTGAGAAAAACCATAGGTGAGGTGGATGCACTGATTAAAAGCGCAGCTCTTGACGTGGCCAGATACAACCGACACAACTCTCCTCACCCCAAGCAATTGGTGTAAGGCAAGGCGTCCGTCCACTTTGAAAGATGGGGCTCAGCTAGGATGTGGGTATGCCAAGTCAGACCCTCCCCACCCTGTTCTGATGACTGCTATGTTCAGTGGCCATCCAAGTGTCCGGCCCAGCAGACGTCTAGCTCGTGATTGAGTGACTGTAGTTGGGAGCGCTGAAGGAGTGATGGATACACACCTGGCCAAGTAGGAGCCATCCATGGAGCCCCCTCCTCGCTTTCACACCCACCCCGTCAGTGGAGCACACTTTAGCTTTACTGGCAAGTAAAGAAAACACAATAACAAGGCTTTGTTCTAAGTCCTCACATTCAGCTGCACTGCTAGACCAATAAACCTGCACTTTCGGATTTCAAACCCCACCCATGAGGTGAGCCTGAGCTGAGGATCAAAGTCAGCTTAGCCCAGACCCCTCTGGAAGTGGCTGCTATTTAAGCATCAATTTAAGCATCAGAAGTCAGACCCTAAAGAAGTGTTTACTCCTAATGACAATTGCTGCCTCCTTTTCTCTCTCTCTCTCTCTCTCTCTCTCTCTCTCTCTCTCTCTCTCTCTCTCTCTCTCTCTCTCTCTGTGGTGTCTGTCTTGCTCTATGTATGTGTCCGTGTGTGTCTGTCTGTGTGTGGTATATCTGTGTATATGTGTGGCATGTGTGTGATGTGTCTGTCTGTCTCTGTCTCTCTCTCTCTCTGGTGTGTGTGTGTGTGTGTGTGTGTGTGTTTCAATTAGAATGTGTAGCAATCTTGAGAGGGGCACCGAGATATAGGTGATATGAAATCAGAAGAAGGCTTGTGAGGTGGGCGGGAGAGGCTACAGGAGGGGCTGCAGAATGATTATGAAAAGAGTGCACATGAAAATGCCAAGATGAAACCAATAGCTTCATAAGCTAACTTAAAACAGTCATTTTAAAAAAGGAAGATACAATTTTCTCTTTCCGCTAACACAAAGTAAATCCAGCAGGTTACAGCCAACAGCCTCATGTAATAATGACAGCCCACTGGGACACAGGACGCTGGCTGCCCACTGTCCGCCCCTGCTTTTTCATTCTGTTTCCACTGGGGTTGTTTAGTGCCCTTTGCTGGTTTGCTCCAGTTATCTTTAACACAAACTAACCTGAAACTGTGTATGTCACTTCCTTGTAAGAGGTGGCACTCAATCCCCACATGTATCTAAATTCTGGAGCCCCGTGTGTCTGTATTACTCTAAAGATGGGCAGTGCCCTGCTTTAGCAGGATGCTACTTCTCTTCAAGTTCAGCTGGGTTATTACCCTGCCAAGTTCTTGTGGTCTACAATATGAAAACCCATCTATGCAAAGCACTGTTCCCGCCCCACCCAGCTCACCTGCAGCAGCGGCAGCAGAAGCAGCAGCAGCCAGGGACAACCTCTTATGTCCATGTCTGGGTGGGCACTGGATGGTTCTTGGGATCTGGTGGCCTCACCAGGAGCCAGGCACCTGCATTCCAGCCAGTGACATTTCTTCTAGTTATTCTTGAGTACTTGGGTCCTGACACTCCACCCCAGCTGATTTTTCTGTCCTCTTTCCTGCTTGCATTTATTGGAACAGGCGGGCTGATGGGTAAGGGGTGGCCTCATCTGTGCCCAGCACAGTCTAGGGAAGGAAGTGCTCAGATACCAAACACCAGTCCTGTGTGCACACAGAAGCCTGGCTGGGTACCCAACCATAGGGATTATAGCTCAGCTAGAGGAAAGACAGACCATGCCTAAAGGAAAACAGGGTTTGTTTCCCTGCTCCTTGGCTGGTTTTTGGTTTCTAAATAGAAGTCCAATAATCCCTCTATAGCAGGGGGGATTAACAGTTCTTAACAATCACTGAAAACTGGAAAAACGACCCCAAGAAATTATAGAACTACACACCCACCCCCCCACACACACACGCACAACACAGAGAGAGACAGAGAGAGAGACAGAGAGAGACAGAGAGAGAGAGACAGAGACAGAGAGAGACAGCATGAATGCTAGTGTTCCCACGAAGAAGAGAGAGTGGAATGTGGTGATACATTGTTTATGATGTATCAAAGCCACTGGAGATCAGAGTAGAATACGAAAGCAGCCATACTAGTCAGCCATAGAAGGTGGCAGGGGGGGGGGGCACACACCTTTAATCCCAGGACTCAGGATTAACAAGTAGATGGATCTCTGTTAGTTCAAGGCCACATTAAGCTACACAAGCTTGATCCACTCCTAAAAGAAACAGCTCACATAAAGGTGATCTCAGCACTTGGGATCACAGGCCTTTAACCCCAGCACTAGGGAGGTGTGATATAATGGAGAAAGGAATATAAGGAGGAGGAGAGAGGAATTCAGAGCTTTTGCCTCTGAGGACTCGTGGAGACAGGATGGCCATTTCAGCCGGGTAGGAGTAAGGTTTACCGGCTTGGCTGCTTTGCGTCTCTGATTTCCAGTTTGAAGCTTGAACCCCAGTGTCTGTCTCTGGGTCTTTTACTTTGTGTGTTACGGTGGGCTGCTAGTGTCCCTAAGCGTAGGGAGACAAGGGAGACAGTGGGTAACAACGGTTGAGTTTAGTCCGTGCTCATTCCAGAGCCTGGGAGACCTCTGAGCAGAGCCACTAGTTTGGAGTTTGTCAAGTCACATGAGCCATGCTTAGGCAAGTGTAGAGTGGAGCCCATAGGAGAAGGAGGCTGGGTTATGGGTTACTGTGCTCTGGGAAGAAATCCAAGGATGCTGGGAATGAAGAAAATGGCATTTTAATCAATTACGAGAGACCAAACTTTCGATGCCCTTAAACATTTAAATATATCCGGGCCCAATGCCATTTGGGCCTTAGACAGTCCTTCTCCCTTAGGCGGTGGCCATGTCGGGCTCCCACCACACCAGCTGCACCCTGATGTGAACTAACAGGAGTAGTTCCAGTGGCAACCCGCCAGTGCATCTACTGGGCTTGGAAGCACAGTGGCAGCTTAGCAGCCACTTGGTGGCCCTCTCGGCTCCCTGGAAGCTGATAAACAGGAAGAAGCTCCTCTGGAAGGAGGAAGCAGAGGGTGAGAGCCACTGTTGGCCACCTTAACCCAACATGCTCGCCTCGGGTGCTCAAGGGATGTTCAACGCTTTGTTTAATGACAACAACCTTCCCAGAGGAGTTCCTGTGCCTCAGACATTCCACGCAGATCCACCTCAGAGTGTTGCTCACTGAGTTTCCCTTGAGGGCTGTTGGACAGGGTGGAGTGAAAGCTGTCATTTTTCGTCTTAATTTGCTCAGGAGACAAGAACCCTAAAGAAAAAGGAATCAGCCCAGTGTTGGTGGCTCACGCCTTTAATCTCAGCACTCAGGAAGCAGAGGCAGGCGGATCTCTGTGAGTTCGAGGCCAGCCTGGTCTACAGAGTTAGTTCCAGGACAAGCTCCTGAACAATACAGAGAAACCCTGTCTTGAATCCCGCTCCCCTCACAAAAAATCATTAAATGTACAATGTATCACATATCACATCCTGGGGGCTAAATATCTTAGGACTTCAGAATCGACCCTGCCAGGCCCTCGCCTGCTTCTCAGCGTGGTCTAGCCACTTCAGGAGTGAAGGAAGAGGTGTTGCTTTTTTGATACTTGATTTCAGGGCCCCTCCCTGGGCCCTGAAAGAGAGGCCTGGATGCCCTGTGCTTATGCAAGAGCCAGGTGGGAACATCTGGGATTCCCTACTGAAGAATGAGAGTTTATGCCTGACTGCTCAGCTTGGACTCATGCTGAGAGGTAGCCCAGCCTGTGGGACTGGAGCTGCAGCGGACAGGCAGACACAGAGGACACACGCCTATGTTGTCAACACCTTTATGGGTGGTGGCTCGCAATGATGAGTAAACACTCTGAGGGCTGCCTTCCTTGGAGCTGAGCCTTCCCTGCTGTGGGGCTCCTGTTGGCTAAGGAGGTGGCCATGACCTTACACAGAGAGGGGTCTGTTGCGGCATGTAGCACTTTCTCCACTGAGATGAGGCAGCGGAGATCGGAAGGACCTTTGTTCCCCACTCATCTACAGCTTCTGAGGGAAAAGAGCCTGGAACCCAGAGATCAGGGAGAGATGTCCCAGGGGGGTGGAAGGTAAAACACCAGGCCAGGGACACAGGAGTCCAGCCTACTCAGAGGGAGGACAGAGATTTTACCCCAATCAAAGTTGACATCAACCTAACGAACTAGACTTCTTCAGCCAACCAAAGCGACTATGGGAAAATGTATTCAGGATGGAATAATGGAGAGGCCGTAAGAGTATGGTTCAAAGTGGCTCCGGTTAGACATCTGCTGGATCAAGGCCTCTAGGAACGTCCACTGATGACCAGCCAATCACTGAGCTTGATGTCCATCCCCTCATAGTCACAAGAAGAGCTTGACTCTCTGGGAATCTCAAGAAGAGATCAGTGTATGTGAGGGGAGTGTGTGTTCATGTATGCAGGTATGTGTGTGTGTGTGTGTGTGTGTGTGTGTGTGTGTGCAGGCATACTTACATGTATGTGTGGCAGTCAGAGGTCATCCTTGGGTGTCATTCCTCAAGAACCACTTATCTTAGGGTTTTGTTTTGTAGTTCTGGCTACCCTGGAACTCATTGTGTAGACCCAGGCTTGTCTTGAACTCACAGAGGTCCACCTGCCTCTGACTACAGGTTGCTGAGATTAAAGGTGTGTGCTGCCACTTGATACTTACCATATTTTTTTGAGACAGCGTTTCTCATTAGCCTTGATTACATGGATTATCCTAGGCTGACTGACCAGCAAGCCCCAGGGATCCTTCTGTCTCAAATTCCCAGCACTAGGGTGCCTGGCTTAAAAATTTTAAGTTATTTATTTATTTATGTGTCCATTTGTTATAGGTACACATGTGCCCACAGTGCACATGTGAAGGGCAGACAACAAGCTGTGAGAGGTGGCTCTCTCTACTGTCTAGTTCTCAAGAATAAAGTTCAGGTCATCGGGCTTGACTGACAGAAAGCGCCTTCCCCCACTGAGCTGTCTCCCACTGGCCCATGCATGGCCATTGATAAGGGTTCATGGGCACACACTCAGGTGTGGTAAGCATTACATTGACTGCTCTGTCTCCCCAGTTCAATAATTGACAAACAAAGCAAAATAAAAACATTAAGAAAACTCTGCCTTCCCTAACAGTTGTGTGGCTCTGTAAATCTGAGCCTGGACACACAATGGCCACCAAGAGAAGATTATGGGTCCCCAAGGTGGAGACATTCCTGGGTAACAAGTGTGTATCTGGAGCCCAGAGGGAATCAGTAGTCAGAGGCTACAGCCAGAAGGGGCCAGAGCAGGAGAGGTGGCCTGTGGGTACTTGCTGTACAACTGTCACCTTTCCTGTGGACTTGAAAATGCTCATTATGCAATTCTGCAGCGCCCAGGGATGGGCCTCACTACAAGAAATATGTTTACCTAGCTAGCTAGACAGACAGTAAGCTTCCAGGGTCCACCCAACTCTGTCCCCAAGTCCCACTGCGAGCTGGGTTTACAAATGTGCGGTCATGCCTGGCTTTTCACAGAGGTGCTGGGGGTCAAACCAACCAAGCCACCCCCATGCCTAGTCCACTCTCCCACCTTTTGCCTTTATACGTCTACATCAGCCCCAAATAACACACAGAGATGCTGTATTAGGTATAATGTTGTTGGCCTGTTACTAGCATTTCTTATTGGCTAGCTCTGTCTTAAATATTAACCCATTTCTATTAATCCAAATATTTCCATGTGGTCTCATCTTACCAGAGAGAGGGTCAGTACCTTCTTCTCAAGTCTCTACATCTTGACTCCTTTACTACATTCCCAGAATCCTCCTTGTCTCTTAGACCCGCCTATCTTGCTTTCCTATTTGCCAACAGTACTTTATTAACCAATAAGAGAAACATATTTGCAGAAGATATCTCCCATCATCTCTTTTCTGTCTTAAATAAAAAGAAGGTGTTTAACTTTAATGTAGTAAAATTATATATAACAAAACAGTAATTGATGGGAGATGTTATTCTGTAAATATTTTTCTCATACTGGTTAATTAATAAAGCACTGTGGTCAATAGAAAGCAAGATAGGCGGGGCTAGGAGACAAGGAGGAAAGAGGAAGTGGTTAGGAGGAGTCAAGATGTAGAGCATGGAGGAAGGAAGACGCCGGCTGTGGCTCCCTTATAAGATGACCATGTGAAAATACTTAGATAAGTAGAAATGAGTTAATAATTAAGACAGAGCTAGCCCATAAACAATAATGGTAACTGGCCAACAGGATTGTATCAAATACAGAGTCTCAGTGTGTTATTTGGGGCCAGCCCACCAGACCAGTGGGCAGGCTGGCAGCGGGCTGGCGGGAAAAACCTACCTGTAACAAGTTATCAAATAAGAAATATAGATAACAATATTTAGTTCCTTAACATTTAGCAAGATTCAAAGTAAAGGTTCCATCATCTATCCTATCTTTGTGAGTCTAAAGTCCTACATGTAACTTTTTTTTAATCCTAACTAAGGAAAACTATAACCATAACTATCTGTCTTCAACTTCTTCAAAGACTACAGAAGGATAATAGATAAACTCTAGAATGACAGAGACAACTCACTGCTTGGTCAGTCACCCAAAGTTCTTCTGTAATGTTCCATCTTCAGCCCATAGGCCATAGTGTGTCTGGCAGACTTCTCAGCAAAGCAGGAAACTTTAAACTGTCCACCTGTATTGGCAGTTTGTCAGTCACGGTTCTCTGTGTCCTGTAGAATGTCTGGCAGACTCTTCCATGAAGCAGGAACCCTATAGCACTGTCCATCTTGTTTCAGCAGTCACCTTCCTGTGGGTCCTGCATGTCCAGTTTATACAGCATAAAGTGAAACAGTCCAGACAAGAGCAGTATCTTGTTCAAATTGCTAGTCTTGCCATATTGAAAGCAAACTCCATAACAAGTTTCTTCAATGTCCATCTTCCCTTCTGATGCAGGTGGTGTTGCCAGGAGCAGTTATTTCACTGTTAAGAATAACCCTAAACCATTTTAAATGCCATATTCTGTAGGTCTTTGAAAAGTTTGAAGAATGCCTATCCATTTGAAATATATCTCTATATATCTAGAAAACCTAACCAATCTAACAATAAGCTTTGACTATCACCGGTAACTATCTACAATCTGTACTTAATTGTACATTACACTTTTTAATGAGCTATATAAACACAATACCTAAACAAGAGGAAAAATATACATATCCTAAAACTGACCTTAAATTTGTATCAATCAATGAAAATCCATTCCAAAACCAAGTATTCATTTCTATACCATAATCCCCTTTTATCTTTAAAAAGAGATTGGTTGTGATCATTTACATTTATAACCAACTAAACTTAAGTGAAAACAAACATAGACAATATTTGGGAATTTGGGCGTTGTTCTTTCCAAACTGTTTTTTGGTGGTAGGATTAGGGTCCTAAGAAGACACAGAAATCCTGGCTGTAGTGGTCCTCAAGGCTGCCTTGTCACAGCTGTTTTGAATGTTGGGTCAGGGAGTCTTGCTTGATCAAACCATGTTAGTCTGGAGGGAATCTATAGCTTTTTATTTTCTGTGAAAACAAAACTAGAATTTTTTCCCCCAGTAATCTGTCCTTAGACTCAAATTTTGAAGTCAAAACATTTAAACAATATAAAAATTGGATTAATTCAGCAGCATTGATAATCAATGTATTTTAGTAGTTGTTCTCTCCTTAGCAATTGAGCAATTTAAAGACAACACAATAGCATACAGTATCCAAACTCTGTATTTTCCATTTTTACATAGCTTTTTTATTATTGTATTTTTGTTTACTTCTAATTTTTCATTTATTGAGACAGGGTTTCTCTGTGTAACTTTGACTGCCCTGGAATTCACTCTACATACCAGGTTAACTTTGAAATCACAAAAATCTGCTTGCCTCTACCTCCCAAGTGCTGGAATTAAAGGTGTGTACCACCATACCCAGCTATTCTCTTTTTATTTATTTTTTTAAACCACTTTGTCCTGTTTCTTTCTCTCCCAAGCCTACATACATTTTTTTTTTTTAAAAAAAATAATACTGTAACCTTTAGAGGTTTTTCTTTATCTGTCTTTACTGTAAATCTATCTTTTTCTGGCCATGAGTCTTTTCTCTGCTAAACAACATTGCTTTCCAGTATAGCAGGGTTATGTTTCCACCAGCGCTGAGAGCTGTGCTCACTGCCTTGGTCTACGCTGCCATCCAGCAGCATGCTGCTGGCTTGGAGATGTCGTCACTGCATTGCCAGCTCTGGTACACACCATGGGGTTGTTAGTAGGGTTTCTTAAAGAGCAGTGTGGATTTTGCCGCTTATGCTGTGTCAGGAAACCTCAGTTAAAGGGGCCACAGAGTCTCTGCTTGTCTCTAGCAAAACAGAGCCCATCTGAGAAAAACGCTGTTTCTAAGAAGCCTTGCTTGTCTCTGTTATTTTGTTTCTAAAATCCCTTTTTAAGGCTTTGTCAAGTTTTAAGTGGAAGTTCATAGTGCCCATGTTGTAGGCGCCATTTTGTTTTTTCCTGCCAGCCTGGTCCCACAGCCATGCCAGCCCCAAATAACACACAGACTTGTATTAGATACAAAGCTGTTGGCCAGTTACTAGCATTTATTGTTGGCTAGTTCTGTCTTAAATATTAACCCATTTCTAGCAATTTAAGTGTTTCCATGTGGTCTCATCTTAC
Source organism: Cricetiscus sungorus (assembly GCA_030556225.1). Lineage (NCBI taxonomy): Eukaryota > Metazoa > Chordata > Mammalia > Rodentia > Cricetidae > Cricetiscus > Cricetiscus sungorus. Next base: position 3,538,238 of record JANBXA010000429.1, read on the forward strand.
CGGAGAGAGGGTCCTGAGTTCTCTCATGTCCTACATCTTGACTCTGCTCTACTACATCTCCCAGAGTCCTCCTTATCTCCAAGTCCCGCCTATCTTGCCTTCCTATTGGCCAACATTATTATTGGCCAACATTATTATTGGTTATTTAACATTAACCAATAAGAGAAACATATTTACTGAATGACATCTCCCATCAGATCTGTTCTTCTGGAGTTACAGACAATCATGAGCCCCCACCTGGGTGTTAGGATTAGAACCCAGACCGTCTGCAAGAGCAGCAATTCAAACCTTTGCACCAGAAAGGCTGCATTCTCATACTCCAGTGTTTCAAGGCTTTCATTAAAATACAGACGGTCCCATAGGTCTGGGGAGACTCACAGGGTGAGTGGCATGAAACTCGGGGCTTAACTGTAGCTACTGTGATGCATTTGTTGCTGGTTTCCCTGGAGAGGCAGAAATGTGTGATCCTGTGGTCACAGCAAGGGTCAGGGCACACAGATGAAACAGAAGCCCCCACCAGGGCCCAGTGGAAGGAAGCCCATGCATGCGGTTATGCAGAAATGCCTGTGTCTGTCTTTATGGCCTAAGGACAGGAGACATCATCTTCTGGGCCAGCTGTGGTGCAGAAGGGCAGGGGAAGGGGTGGGAAATACTCACAGCTCCCCAGGTGCCTTTCCGTTCTACTTTTCATGGTGGGGAGAAGGGGTTAGGAGTCGGTCAGAGAGGTCTTGCTTAGGAACCGCTTTCCTTTACAGCACGGTTAACACACCAAGGTGGCCGCTTCAGGGACCCACTTCCCGAGCCCCATGAGTTTACAATATTCAAGCTTCCCAGTTGCGAACACACAGATCCTTTTGAACATTCCCATGTATTTGCGGTGTTGTTACTGCTAACCACTTAACTATTGAGTGGATACGGGTGGGCATTTTGAGTGATACTGTATGGAAGTAGGTTCTCTGGGAAGATTTTATAAGTGGCTTACCTTATTTCACATCTGCTGGGCGGGGCCCATGATTAGAGAACATTCCCGAACACCAGGGAGTCCTCCACTGTAGTTAACCACACCTAACCGATCGTTTACTCTCTGGTGGCAGAGGTTAAGCGAAGAACCTGCTTTGTGTCAGAAGCCAAGCAGACCTTTTCTCTCCCATTCCTTCTTGACCTTAGTTCAAATGTTTTCTCCATCAGAAAACACTAACAAGAGATTCACCAGGCTCTCAAAAGGTTTGGTTGCCACCTAGTGGATGGTCGGGTAGCAACTGCTAAAATAACGGCCGTTCACGTGCAATCTAAGCCTGGATTTTATATCTCCAACTCGGTTAACTTGGCTAATATCAGAGACCCACTTCTAACTCACCACCACGACTACCACGGTTCGGTATCCCCAGAGGCGCTTTCTTCACTGTCAGAAGATGTGCAAAGGCCTCTGGGAAGGATTGCAGCCTCCTACCCTCTCCCCCAGGACTTCCCTCAAAAGCAGATTCCCTTCCAGAATGTGCCAGGTAAACTCATTGTGCCACGCTGGCGAAAATTCCTCCCCAAAAGTTCCAACGATAAACCAAGGTAGGATAGCAGCAGAGTTTGCTCAGGAAGACCAATGCGTTTATTAGGCTTCCTTACAGGACGGTGGTGTTGCAGGCAATAGTGTTGGTGGCCTTAAAGCAGTTGCATTGGAAGGTCTTCACCCAGCGTGATTCCCCACCATGGGGTGCAGACGGAACCCTTTTCCTCTCCTTCCAACCTATACAGCTAGTCCCTCCACAAGCCAAGGACAACTTCGGCGGAATTGCATACACGTGGTCGGGATTGTCTGTCTGGCTACTGCAGTGAGGGTCCCATAACCCTCCTCACCCTCCTGCCATGGGCACAGTCAGGAGTCAGCCAGAACAGCTTTGGGGATTCCCTGTAAGTGGGCACAGCTGAATTCAGGAAGATGGCGGCAGGGAGGTTAGCCCTGCACAGCGAACAGTGAACCTGCACCCTGTTCCTCACCTGCCAACCCCCCAACAACCGTTGTCTGATGCATGAAGCAGCCACAGTCATGCTTGCTTCTCAACAGTGTCAGCAGGACGGTCGGGGCAACAGATTCCCATCCTCAGCAGAGAAAGTACAGACAAACAGGAAGGATGACTGCATTAAAAGAACAACAACAACAGAGATCACACCCAGCCAGGAAAATCCAGATACGGTTCTGTTTAATTAGTGTCAAGGGAGGAAAAGTCCAAGTCCACGAAAACATACAAAAATCAAACATACAGCAGTACAACAGCAAATGAACACGCTGAGTAGATTCAAGCCACATTGCACGGGACAATAAATACCACTGTCACCCTGAGTACAGTTCCCCCAGGGGCTCAGACTTCTACGTAACTGTTCAAGTATAGGAATGAAAAACCAATGTGTAGTGTTCTTCGGTCTTTCTGGAACATGACCCCAGGAGGACAAAGGATCAGAACAAACCCTCCTTCTCTGTTAAGACCAGCCATGTCTGCCTTCTCCCTCTGCACAGTCCGGGACAGCCAGCGTTTGACTGGATCTGAGGGCTATGTAAACGTCTCCCAAATGAGAGGTGCTTCCTGAGGTACACTGATGTGTCACCGTAGGCTGATAGTCTGGTTTCACCTTGACCCGAATGAGTTCACAGGTCAGCATCCAACGCTATCCTCTTGCCTGCCTGAGCTATGTCCTTAGAGATCACAGAGACAGCTATGCTTGATTAACTGCAGTCAATATAACTGTAACAAACTGCATTACTCAATAGACCCCATCCTATCCAATAATACTGTTTAGCACGGACAATCAACGTGGGCAAAGAGGTAGGCAAAGTCACCTCTTCAGGCTTCTAGAGCTATCTAAGCAGAGTGCAGGAATTCCCGGCCCCAGGGCAGGAGTCAACTTCCATAAGAGTGCTGGGAACAAACGTGCCATCTCTACATTTCTTAGACGCGAGTTCCAGCTCAGACACACATCCACACGGGAAAGGAAGCCTCACTCTCATGTCAGGGTCTCTAAGAGCACCCACACAGGCATGTGACAGAAAAGGGAGCCCCGTTAATTCCACTGCGAGGAGCATGTTCTCCCAAAACAACGTGCATACCACAGGCAAATGTGGACAGTGTGTCTGTGGGCCACCGGCAAATTGTACACATTTTGGCCACAGAAAAGGGCATGAGTAGCTGGGGCAGTGGTGGCACACGCCTTTAATTCCTGCACTAGGGAGGCAGGGGCAGGAGGATCTGTGAGTTCCAGGCCAGCCTGGTCTACAGAATGAGTTCCAGGGCCACACAGAGAAACCCTGTCTGAAAAAAACAAACAAACCAGCCATGACACTGCCAGGCAAGAAGGAGCTTTCCCGCCAGGGCAGAAAGAATCTGAAAATGAAGCCCTCAAAGGAAAAGATGGAGGAAAAGTGCATACGATGTGGCTGACATCAGGCCTTGCAAAGAGAGCCTGACATTTGACCTCAGCAGCTGCTTTTAAGGATAATCTCCTCTCACCCTTCTGCTGAGACTCATGGCACGTGAGGTTGTGTGGAAGTTCCAGATGTCCTTTTCCCTGAAGGCAATACAAAACAAAACAAACAAAAAACAATAACAAAACAACAACAAAAAAAAACCAGTGGAATCAAGGATGCCCAATTCAATAGTTGTTTCACTGCCTGAGAAGCAGCAGCCAAGAAAAGGTTTGCAGAAAGGCATGCATGGAAATCTCCCCAGGCAGGTAAGACTCTAATGCAGCAGAGGATGGTCAGCCAGGAAGCCACAGCAGATAAGAACACTCAGGACAGTATCCAGATGTACACACTCACACAAGAACAGACACATGCACACACATGCACACACACACACACACACACACACACACACACACACAGCAAATGTGTCCGCTCCCTCCCCAGGCATGATTAGAAACCCTGCTCCTACAAATGGAAATAGACCAACACAACAAATTACCCTAGTTGGCAATGTGACAACTTACATTTGAGTATTCCCACGGATTGCTCATGGTTACCCAAAGATCTAAGGTGCCAGGGCATTCTTTCTCGCCTCACCAGACAGCAGCAACCATGTTTGGGCTGCCGACTTTCCCTCTGCAAAGGCTACAAATGATTATTTTAACTTCAGTTAAGAGAACTCAGTCATGGGCTTCAGCACTACCCCTGGACTTAAATGCCTTTTAAAATGTGTGAGATAGACGGTCTAGATGCCTTTGCCTCTGGCAAGGAACGGACTCAGATAAATGACTCAAAATAGAAACTCATGTGATCCCTCACTGCAACGGGACAGAGGCTGGAGGAGGGTGGACTGCAGATGAGATGAGAGAAAAACTCAACAGCAGAGACTCTGCTGGACGGTTTATGCAAGACCAAGAGGCAGCGACGGCAGAGCCTTCTGTGAGATGCTAGGGTTTCTCTCAGGTACAGCAGCACACAGTGCTCCCTGTACCCCAGACACAGGGACACGGGCACGGGGCCGGCTCTACGCAGGTGCACTGGCACCACTGTTTCCGTCCTTCGTGTCATGGACACATGAGTTAATTTTTACCGTTAGGTCCCCAGAAACCTAAGACATACCAAGAACAGCTTACTGAGCCTTAGCAGCCTCTGACAGTAAGTGTTGAGGGGTGCTGGGGTCAGTGGAGAGGCAGACGGCTACACTAGCGTTTCCACAGTTAGATGACAATTCACCACCACTCTGAGGAGAGCCCCACACTCAGACACCTGCGGGCCTCATCACTTCAGCTTATATGCACTTTGCTTTCCTCCATTCGTTCTGAGTTTTTTCTCACTAGATGAAGAGGTGAGACCAGAGTTCTTTGCATTTCCCTTTTTCTTCAGGTCCACGTGTGCTTGTGTCCTGGCGGCCCCGCAGGAGTCCCCTGCGTCCAGAAGTATTGCCGACTGCTTGGGAGCTCGGATGTTCCCGTTGGCTTCCATCATGGCAGGGGTGCCCTCAGCGCGGGGTGGAGCATGGAGGTGAAGCTTGGGGGCCTTGCTTGATTTCTTCTTCTTTTCCATCCTCAGTTCAGGGGCTTGTTTCTGAGAACACGGTCTGGGGCGACCAGGCCCATCCACAGATCTAGGTGAAGTCGCAAATGTGAAGTAGGATGGGTGGCCTTCTTCATGGTGAAAAGCTTTCTTTCTACAAGGGCCTGGCTTTGGGATTCCTTCAGGGGACAATGCCGGCTTGGACAGCACACTGGGGAGGAGCTTACCCCGCCTGGGGCTTTTCAGCATCCCCGAGGCCCCGGGGGGCCTTGCCTTGGTGGCTCTGGCCTTCTCACACTGCACAGTTTGGACCTGCAGCCATTCCAACTGAAGGAGTCTGTCTATGTACTTCCCAAGGAACCCTGTGGCCCGAGGCAGGGCCTCGCTCCGGCCCTCTGTGTTCATGACCACAGCCATGTCCTGGAGGTCCCAGGAGCTGAAAGGGGGTGGGAGAAAGTCAGGGTAGCAGTGTGCAGGTTCTGCCCGGCTCAGGTCTGGGTGAAGACTGAAGGAAACTGGGTCTATCTCTTCAGCTCGCAGGTTGAGGTCAGGAGGCGTGAATGGAGACGGAGGAATGGCCACTCTTTCCGAGTCCGAAAGGTCACTTGCACTGTCCTCATCAGCGCCTTCCTTAATGATTTTCATGGACTGAAAGTCAAGGAACAGCTTGCTTCCCTCGGCAGCCTGGCATCTGGAGCTGAGCACAGGTGGTTCCAGTCTTCCCTCAGTGGAGATGGTTCGCATGAGCTTATCCGCTGAGGGCTGGGAGACACCGAGCAGGCTGCTTCCCAGCTGGGAAGAGACCTGGGGTCCTTGGGGCCTACTCTGCCTTTTTCCTGAAGAAGTCTTTGAATGTTGTACTTGATTCCAAGATGAGCCAGCATTCACACTGCCAAAAAATAGAAATAAAACTGCAGTTCAATCACCAATGATTAGAGAACAGGAGTCTCATGCTGACAAGTTAGCTGTTACTAATATGAGGCCTCTAGGTGCTTTACACAAGCAGGATTTACAAACCAGTTTCCACTCTGTACTTTAGTCAGGGGCCCGGAGAATGCATGCCCCAAATGTGGGCGCACATACACTACTGAACAACAGCACTGAACTTTTTAAAACTTAGCCATTGTCAATGTGCTTTGTCTCATAATTTTAGAGAAATCGTGTATACCTTAAAAAAAGAAAACATCACTTTTAAAACCTGTCATAAGACTCTCGGTCTGTTCTATCAGTGGTCAACAGTGTTTGGAAATATCCAGAAATGAAGCTGGGCTTGGAAGCACGTGCCTCTAACGCCCACACTCTGGAGACAGAAGGTAAGCAGATCTTTGTGAATTCAAGGCCACCACAGCTACCTTGTCCCAAAACAAAACAAAAGTCCTCTTGGGAGATACTCAGGAATAAGCCCTTAAGCCTCCCTTTGTAGACATATTTAAGGGGAAGTGTAGACAGGGATGCCTATGAGGGCGTGGCTGGGACACAGATCAGTGACTGCCTGTCTTGCATGTGCAAAGCCCAGGCTTAACCCCTGGCACTGAAAAAAACACTTTGAACATGTCTCACTGCTGCACTATGGTTGTTGTCTTTGTGTTTTAACATGTGGGTGTGTACACATGTGCTCCCTTGTATGTGTGTGTTCAATGTGTGCACATGCATGTGAAGCTGGAAACAGATGTCACGGGTCAGTCTTGATCAGTCCTCCACCTAATCATTGAGTCAAGGCCCCTCAATCAAACCCAGAGCTCATCCACATGGCTAGCCTTCCTTTAAAATTTAAATTATTATTTCTGGTTATTTGTGTGGCCGGGTGGGTGGTCGCGTGCATGACTTATGTCTGAAGGAGCCTGAGGCGGCCAGGGCATCAGATCCCTCCTGAGCTGGAGTTACACTAGATTGAGAGCTGCCTGACACAGGTGCGGTGTTGGGAACCAAACCTGGGCCCTCTGCAAGAGTGCTGAGCCTTCTCTCGCCAGCCAGCTTGCTCTGGGGTTCCTGCTTCTACCTTCCAAGGCCAGAATTGTGTCAAGCTGGCATTGACATGAGTTTCTGGGGGACTCCTGACCTCATACCTGCCCAGCAAGTACTTACACCTAAGCCATAACCAGTCTGGATTTCACTGTTTAATCACCAACCTGTGGAGACTCTGAAACAACTAAAAATTTGCATACTAAAGTATGTAAAGTATATAAAATATGTAAACATACATATGTACTTTGATCCTTACAAACTGAAGTATGTAAGCTTCTCTCTGTTAATTCCAACCTATACCAGAGGTCAAACGTTTATTGCTATCTTTTCGAATGGGAGTCACTCAGGAACAGTTGTGTTTAAAAGGCTACAAGGGGCCACTGAGTTGCCTCACAAGATAAAAGCACTTGCCCCAACCCTAAGGACCCGAGTTTCATCCAGAGACCCACAAGATGGTGGAAGGAGCGAATCAACTCCTTAACTTATTTTCTAAACACACATGCACAGACACACACACACACACACACACACACACACACACACACGCACAGGCACACACAATCAATAAAATGTGATAAGGATTGAAACACAGTCACGTGGTACCCGGCTAATTAATTCAGCGCAGACAGAAGGCAGGACAGATGAATGCTGTCTTGGGAGCAGCAAAGAGAAGAGAAGGAACACCTGACCTGCTCGGTTCTAGCAGACCACTGAGCGACTTCTAGAGTTCTCGAACTGAGGTGGGCCTCACGGGAGTTGAAATACCTCCTTTCTGGTTTCCCAACCACACATTATTTGACGTTATGATAGAGTTGGATGGGGATGAGAAGTCGGTACTTTCTAGGAAGCCGGAAGTTGGTTTGTGCAGAGTTCTCTAGATTGTTCAATAATTATTTGAAAAGGTATCACACTTGCTTAACACGCACAGACGATGTCAGGCCAGCAGAAGAAGGCAGTGCAAACAAAGGAGGAAATGGCTGCCATTAGGAATTCGCAACTGTTAACATTTTTGTCTGCAGGTTGGAGAGGTGGCTTGGCCATTTAGAGCACTGGCTGTTCTTGCAGAGGACTCAGGTTCAGTCCCAACACCCACAGGGCAGCTCAGAGAACTTCCTACTTCCGTTCCAAGGGATTTAACGCCTTCCTCTGGCCTCCCAGGCACCAGGTGTGGAGGTACAGGCATGCAAAATACTCACACAAAAACAAAACAACAACAACTAAAAAACAAATCTTAAGAAAAAAACTGTTCACAGCCAGCTGCCATCACACATACCAGGCTTTGGTAGCCTCCTTCCCTCTGTACAGAAGGAAGCTCGGAGAGCAACTAACGATGCTTAAGGAAATTTCTGCTACAAAGTGCAAATGAAGTCCAATGAGGAAAACCGAAGGGTTTGCCTTTTGCATGAGGACACAGGGTCGGGAAAGCAGTTACCTGTTTTTCTGATGCCAGTCACTCATCCTATTCCTTTTCTTGAACAGGTCACAGGGCTGCTCATCGTCCGAGGTTTGGTGGGTTGTCTAAAAAAAAAAAAAAAGAAAAAGTAACAAATTATTTATCAGAAAGTGCCGTGAACTCACATGCCTGTGCATCAGCACACATGCACACGTATGTGCACACATGTACACACACACACACACACACACACACTGGAAACATGTAACAGGAGTGTACCAAGACAAATCTAAGAAAGATCTCCTCTCAGAGTTACATTACCTTCTCTGCAGTGCTCAGAATAGTCTTGCTCAATCTGCTGCCAGATGATGACAGCTGGGGAGGTGGCTTCTTTGTTCCCCTTATCTTTGGAGAGGACTCGGAGCCACAGGACCTGGGAAGGACAAAACACTGACAGTAAGTGCTGACCGCAATCGGTTGCCTAACCCTGTTTTTGCTCTTCCTTTTTGTACCACACTGAACCCTGGAAGCTGTGGCTCATAATTCTGTACTACACAACGAGAAACGGGAGAGGGGACTGTTGTGTACAGCTTGATGGCTTTTAATATTTATCATACATTTTACGTGTGTGAAATGTGGACGGTGCGCACATGCAAGTGTGGATGACCTCAGAGGTTAGAGGAGGTCATCAGACCCCCTGAGGTAGCGTTAACAGGCAACAGGCGGTGGTGAGCTAGTGCCCAACATGTGGGTGTTGAGAACACTTACGCCCCCTTACACACACACACACACACACACACACACACACAGTCCATTAAGCATAAGACCACAGGCGTTAGTACGAATGCTGTGAACAGTTCCTGAAACCCCACCTACACACACCCTTTGAAATGATACCAATTAAATTCACTTTTTACCCTAAAGCTCCCATATCCGTTCATTCATTCACTCATCCAGTAATACGGGGCAGTCTAAAACATACCAAGGCTGCACTCCAGGCCCTCATCCCAGAGATAAAACCTCGGTGGGGAGGCACCCTCTGAATTCCTCTAACTTCTCTGTCACACAAACCCACTAAAAGGTCATCAGTGGGGGCCCTCAGAGATGGCTTGAGTCAAGAACACTACTGAGTCTCCAGGGGACAATTAAGCATTCGGCTCTATGTGGGCGGCTCACAGGGGCCTGAAACTCCAGTTCCAGGTAGACACCCTCGCCTGGCTCCCAGAGAACCCGCATGCATGTGTATATTCACGCACATGCATTTTTAAAATGCAAAACGCCATCAGTGTATTTATTAACCCACTACGGTTATACGCTGTCTCACTACGAAGGACAGGGTCCACACACCACAGCAGTCATAATTAGTGTTATTCTGAGGACCTTCCTGGGAGAGCATGCCATAGAAACCGAGTTTTCTCTCTCTCTCACAACACCCCAGCCGCTATCAAATGGAAAAGAGGCGAGCTCGTGGGAGATTTCCTCAACTACCACAATCACGAAAAACTTTTAGGTTTGCATGTGAAGATAACAAAAATCGCATCGTGTCCTCTTATGGTTAATGACCCCATAATCAACAGGCCTGATTTCTTTTAGATGCAGAAAACGTTCCTGGGCTTTACCCTGTTGTTTCTGTTGTCAAGTGGAAAGAAACCAAGAAGGAAGTCTGCTCTGACCCGGGCGCTCTCGCTCTCCTTAGAATGCGCGGTGCCAACCTGTCTCCTCCTCTACCTGACAAACTGGACACATGGGAGTTGTGTGTGTGTGTGTGTGTGTGAAGTTCCTCGGAGAAATAAAAGCCTGCGGTGCAATCAGGATGCAGGGGTGAGGGATGGTGAGTGGACAGAGAGACGGGGATGGGGGAGGGGCAGAGGACCCATGGTTTCTGCTTGAATAGCAGCAAAACTAGAGCTCAAGACATTCTGGCTACAAAAATGCTCCTCGAGAGCCAGAAGCTGGATTCGGGCAGCTGCACAACCCATCTTGGGCATTAGCCCCTGTTCCCAGTCTCCATCTCTGGCTGCAAGCCCGGCAAACGGAAGCAACGTCCCTCACCTCCCCCCTAGGGAACTGGCTGCCTGGCCAATAGGGAGGCACAGCATGGTGGGGAGGTGTGGGCATGATGCTTCCCTCAGCAGCAAGCTTCCCCAGGTCTGGCCGCCCGCGGGTCCGGGTTGCTGGAGATAGGTGGCCAGAGCCGGCTGGCTGCCGCTTACCAAAGTCTCAGGGCCAGCTCGCCGCCAGGCCAACCCAGGCTGGGCTCTGTCCCGCCCCCCACCCGGTACTCCTCAAGCCCAAGGCCCCGCAGCCAGCACCCAGCGCGTCCTCAGCTGCCGCAGGAACCATCGCTGATGGATGGGAGCAGCGCGCGGGCACACGCACCGAGGACGCCGATCAGACCTGCTCCGCGGCCCGGGCGCACGTGACGAGGATCCCGGGGGTGGCTGCTGCGCGCTGCGGCAGGGCGGTGAGGACGGCACGGCGGGGCTGCCGCGGACAGCGGGGTTCCGGCAGCGTGGGGCGACGCGGGGCGGCGGGGCAGGCTAGCGGGACGCGCCCGCGGGCGGCGTCACGAGGGGCGGGGCGCGCCGGGGGCGCGCCGGGAAGTTGCGCCTGGAGAAGTTGCAGGCAGCTGAGTCTCGGAGCGGCGGGGCTCCTCGGCCTTTCCGCCAGCGCTTGGAAGAGCAAGGAGAAGCAGACGCCGCCTCACAGGACTCCACGCCCCGGGAAGCCGTCCTGGAGAGTGCGATCGGCCCTGCAAGATCGCCAGCCGCAGAGACCCGAGCGAGCCAGGCGGTGAGCACGCAGCCTCTCCGCGGGGTGCGGCGCCTCGGGGCTCCAGAAGGCTGCGCAGCCCTGACGCCCAAGGACTAGCTAGGTTGAGACGCCCGCCCTGCCCCCCGGCTGGGCCATGTCTAGAGGCCCTGACTCTGCCCTGCTGCCCCCGACCCCGGGGTTACGGAAACCCGCGCCACAGAGTCTCAGCTGCCTCTCGGACCTGGATCCGCGACCCTGCAGACCCCCGGGCTGCGACCCTCGGCTGCAGCCCATCATCCAGCGGCGCGCGCGCTCGCTGCCCAGCTCCCCCGAGCGCCGTGCCAAGGCTGCAGGAGCCCAGGGCACTGCGTGCGGAACCGGCTGCAACCGGCAGCACCGAGTGCGCTTCGCTGACGCGTTGGGCCTGGAGCTGACGCAGGTGAAGGTGTTCAACGCGGGGGAGGACCCGTCTGTGCCGCTGCACGTGCTGTCACGTCTGGCCATCAACTCGGACCTGTGTTGCAGCAGCCAGGAGCTGGAGTTCACGCTGCAGTGCCTGGTTCCCGACTTCTCGCCGCCCATCGAAGTGCCCGGCTTCGGAGATCGCCTGGCACGGCAGCTCGTGTGCCTGGAGCGTGTCACCTGCTCGGACCTGGGCATCAGCGGCACAGTGCGCGTGCGCAACGTGGCCTTCGAGAAGCAGGTGGCCGTACGCTATACCTTCTCGGACTGGCGCAGTGCGCATGAGGCAGTGGCTCGCTGGAGAGGGTCTGCGGGCACCGAGGGGACCGAAGACATCTTCACCTTCGGCTTTCCAGTGCCACCCTTCCTGCTGGAGCTCGGTTCCCAAGTACTCTTCGCACTGCGCTACCGTGTGGCTGGGGCAGAGTACTGGGACAACAACGATGGCCGTGACTATTGCCTCACTTGTCGCCGCCATGCCCTGCACATGCCACGCGGGGAGTGCGAAGAGAGCTGGATCCACTTCATCTGAGCGGCGCTGGCTGTGAACCTGGAGCTTCCACCTCAGCAGAAGTTCAGCCACTTCTCCACGGCTGCTCACCCGACTCTCCCTTCCCGGTAGTCTGGCCTGGTTTCTTGCTGTGCGGCCCTGCAGCAGTGGCGGCTTGGTGGAGAGCTCGGTGGCCAGAGGATCTGGAGCCTGTGCAGTGCATTTGGGGGTAGAGTGTGGGAGGGCAGCCGCACGGGGTTGTGGTCCTTGATCACAGGAGGACCCAGGTCTGTGTTTTGCAGGGAGGGCCTTTTGCATGTCCTTTCGATGTGTCTAGACACACGTAGCTTTTATTTATTATTGTGAAGTTAGCCTTCCGCCCATCGTGGGTGCTTCCTCAGGAGTACTCTGGTGTAGTAAGCGTGAAGAAGGCCTGTTATCTGTGGCCTGCACTCTGCTCCCTCCAGGCACTTCTGCCCTAGGTCGGTAAAAAATGTGAGACTATGTTTGCTTGCCAATGTTTGGGGCCTTCCAACAGTGAAAACTATTAATAGTCAAGAAACGTACGGCTCATCTGTCATCACACAACCCTTTCTGGGCTTCGAGGCTGCCCTGGTTAGGCTATGCCTCCCTCATCAACAACCCTGAAATTTAGCCCAAACAGTGCTTTCTCTGGGGACTACCTGTCCGTGCATTTGTCCTCCCCTGGTCTGGTACTGGGTCTGCACATTAACAGGCCACATTTTAGGTTTGGGGCTACCTGAACCTTTGAAAAGATCTTGCCTTAAGTTATTTCCGTTTTCAAGTGGCCACAGGGACCCAGGAAGGAGTGATTTCCAGTGACCTTTCCCACGAAAGAGATGACTTTTTTTTTTTTTTTTATTTGTAAGTGTGGGAAGATTCCAGCCTTCATATTTTGGAAGTCAGCTTTCTGGTGAACCTGGATGGTGTTTTAGAAACAGCCAGGGCACTGGAGGAAAAACAATTCACAGATTTTATATACCTAATGGGTTTAAACTGTACTGTCTGTCAGTCTTCCCAACTGCCTGCCGCTTTATTCTTTGTGCCTTTAGTTAGGAAAGTTGCTAACATTTTTATGCCCCCCACACTTTTAAAATGTTAAATGTTTTTAAAAATGAAACAACAAACAAAACCTCCGACTTAGTCCAGACCACTCACTGTTCCCTGCAGGATGCCCCTGCTGCTTGAAACCCTCACGGAGGGCTGGCATTCTTTTGGTGCTGAGCTGAGGCGCTCTGATAAGCAGGTGCTAGGGCTGAGGCCAAGCAAATAGAGAGGCACAGGACCTCCCAGATGTGACTTTCGAGTTTGAGCCGGGGAAATCCTGTGATGGACTTGGGGACACCTGTCACCCGTTAGTTTTTGAGCATTGATGTTTGTTAAATCAGCATGGAAAAGGTGCATCTTACCCTTGAATCTGTTTGGTTTTGATACTTGAAACTTCTGCCTTTTAAAATTCCACAAACAGTGTTGGCTTTCTCTGGCGCCTTCTGGACTAAGACACGTTTTGATGTAAAGCATCACGATAAAATGACAGAGCCTTTGGCTGTTATGACGCCACACTACACTGACACTCAAGAGTGAGAAGTCTCCAGAGGCGTTTCCTGCTGCTTAAGGAACCGGACTGTCCAACGGGTCAGTAAACCCCAGGGGTCATGGCTGCTCTATCCCTGACCCCTGTCCAGAATGTAAGATAATGGTCCAGACAGACTCTTCAGGTAAAAGTTAGGTCTGCTTGGAGTACGGTTGCTTCAAAGCACGTAGAGAATTTTTCAGTCTGTGGGGAAGCCAATCCTTTGTCCAAGGGTCTAGTTACATAAAAGTTAATGCTATATTGTCAAAATTGAGAGAACCTCAAGGTGCCTTTTACGACATACCAACAATTTGAAATCTATGGCTTAAAGACAACTTTGCTTGATTGAAAAATAGTAATAAAAGCTGCAAGACAATTCTGGGCGAACTTTCTGACCCTAAGACACACTTAGACTGTTGGGATGTTAAAATTGTGTGGACTGCACTTGTTGAGTTGTGTCCCCAAATGTATTTAACTGCCTGTCACTTAAAATTATTTTACTCAAACCTAAATATTAAAGTACACGTGCAAAAATGTCCCTTTGTTAAGCTGGTGTGTGTCCTGTGGGAGACAAAGCCTTGGAACATGGACAAGTTCACGCTGGGGACCCAGTGAGTTCACTGGGCAGAGCAATGGGTCAGGGGCCATGGCAGGAGCAGGGTGACCTTAATGTAGCCATACTTGGTGATGGGCACACAGCAGTGTTGAAGATGACCCCAACTGTGTGGATAGAGTGCACCCCATAACCCTCCCACACCCTTACCCTCTAGACCAGTGGTTCTCATCCTTCCTAATGCTTGGACCCCCATAATACAGTTCCTCGTATCATAATGAAAATAGCTGACATGCTGGGTATACGGTATGTGACCTCTGTGGGGGTCAAGAATTACTGCTCTAGCCCTTTGGAGAGACTTGGAGGCCATTGCAATTTGGGCAGAATTGCATACAGCTTGTTGGGAGGGGTGGCTGGCTGTGCTCAGGCAAGGATCCTATCGCCCTCACTGCCCCTCCTCCTTCCAAGAAGGAAGGTACACAGTCAACAAACCCAGCTGTGGTGATTTTTGGCAAGCAGGCCCAGCCAAACTCGTGAAGATAGCAACAGCTTGGCTTGGAGGATAGTCCTGTACAGCAGTGTGTTTTTATAAAACTAAAGCATCTCATCCTATAGGCCAGAGTTGAAGGGCTGTGATAATTGTATTTTCCAACATTCCCTTGTGACTCCTGCGGACCCCCACCTGCACTGGGAATTTCAGCCTCGACGAAACAGAGTCTCACATACATGAAGGAGTAAGAAGACTGGCATTCAGCATGCCGTGATCTTATTTGCTTTGCCAAGATGGTAGATTCTTGGCGTGTTTGTAATTAATAACCCCCCTTTTCTTAGCTGAGAGGCTCAGAGGTAAATTTCAACTGCTCTCCCACAGCCAGCCTGCCTCAAATTCAGCATTCAACCGACTCTCCAGCTCCATGCTCTTTCTGCCAGGAGAGATGGCCCACAGCCTGTTTTCCAAGAAGAGCTTGTTAGGTTAGTGGTGGACAGCTTTGGTGCTGCAGAGAACATGTGGCCAGAAACCAAATTTTGATAATGACCGATCAGGTTTTCTTTCTGAAACCTTCAGGTAAAAACCAATTCAGGTAAGAGTAAATGAGTTTCCTTACTTTTCTACTACTTCAATAAAATGACCAAAAGACACTGCAGGAGGGACAGGGGTGTTCCCTCTTAGACTCCTGCATGGTGACATCCGTCACTGAAGGAAGTCAGGACAAGAATTCAAGGCAGAAACTGAAGCTACTGGCTTGCTCCCCACGCTTTGCCGAGCCACCTTCCGTACACCCCAGGACCATGTGCTCTGGGTGGCACTGCCCTTGGAGCTAGGCACTCCCGCACCAATCCGCACCAATTGTTATTTAAGACAACACCCCGCAGACTTGTCTACAGGACCATCTTATGAAGGCATTTTCTCACGCTAGATTCCCTCTTCCCAGATACGTCTGGGTTTGGGTTGAGTTTGCCAAAACCTTGGGACAGGAGTAATATTCTTTCTTCCTTCATTTTACTGTTTAAAGACGCATTTGTGTCTCCGCTACTAAAAGCTGCGAGTTGGGAAACCACTAGATTGCACCACGGAAGATGGTAAGTCTGTTACGAGAGAGCGGAGTGTGAAAATAATGACGCAAGCCTCAGGTCATGAGGCTGACACACTCTGATCTTACGTTTTGCATATGTGTAACTAATTCAAAAAGCATTGGAAGCTAAATGTCTAGAATTACCCCTCCCCCAAAAAAGCCTGTCAACTGTAGATGTTGACTAAATATTTTTAAAAACATTAGAATCTCCCTGGACCTTAATTCCAGCCATTTGGGAAGCTGAGGCAGATCTCAAGTTCAAGTTAGGTCCTGTGTCAGAAAGCACAAAGAGGGCTGGAGGTGCAGCTCAATGGTAGGTCACTTTTCAGGCAAGCATGAGGCCCTGGGCTCAGTGACGAATTAGACTTAGAAACAGAAACACTGTAGTTTATTCTGTGTGATTTAAACTGCTTGGCTCTCAGGACACACTCTCTCTCTCTCTCTCTCTCTCTCTCTTTCTCTCTCTCTCTCTCTCTCTCTCTCTCTCTCTCTCTCTCTCTCTCTCTCTCTCTCTCTCTCCCTCTCGTGTGTGTGTGTGTGTGTGTGTGTGTGTGTGTGTGTGTGTGTGTTTTCCAAGTGCTTTCCAAAGCACATTTACGTCAGAATCATGTATGCTGGTCGCTCGTGGAAGGCTGCCCTCAGAGCATAACAGCCATCGCCTTTGTGAGGATAGCTGTTACTTACTATTGGGAAGACCCTACAATGACCGACCTGTCCGCTACTGACATTGCTTCATAGAATTGGGTAGGGTGGATCACCGGCCGCCACCAGAGATTCCAGCCACTCCCTTTGCACGCCCCTCTCCGGCTGTATGTGATTCTGCTGTAATTGCACATGGTCTCGTGGGCTTGGGTGGTGCTGGATTGTGTAGGAGTGCAGGGCTGCCCCGAGAAGTGTGCCTCTGGGGGTGCCACTATGGCGAAGTCATTAGCCGTACATGCTAGGTTTAGGCTGTTGGGTCAAACTACTGCATCCTGTAAGTAAACCCAGCAAGCTCTGCTAAGCTAGACGTGGAACCCTGCCTTTGGTGTGTTATTGGAGCTCTATGTGGGGCGAATAGACATTCTATCTCATCCCGCAGGAAAAGTTAAGAAAGCACCACTGAAACTTGTGTCTGCTGCATACTAACCACGGCTGAGCTGCACCCTTGCCCGGATATCATATATATAATTTTTTTTTTTTTTTTAAATAAAACAAGTATTGCTTTTTAGGTAGCAAATCAAGATGTTACTGAAAATACCATGTGAATTCTGATTTGTTTCCATGCACTTTTCGCTCTTCCTCGTGCGGAGCTGTAGATCTTCCACTCGGTCGCAGAATAACCCGTGTTGAATGAAGCAGAATTTCACGGGTGTGCAAAGCTGGCGGCGCCGTGCATGCCCGTGCAACCTGTGTAAAGGCTGGGCCACCATCCACTTAGGCGCACAGAGAATGGAGTGCTAGCACAGGGGCCTGGGCTGCTGCACTGAGGGGGTGGACGGTCCACGCCTGCGGGTTCTGCCCAGACCGGCCTGTGCTTTCTCCCCAGGTGGGGCGTGGCCACAGCGCCCCCTGCCGGCGGGGCCCCGCGGTGCAGCAGCAGCGCAGCGGCTCTGGATTGAGCCGTGGGAGAGGAAAGCAGCCCCGCAGACCCCCGCTCCGTCACTTCCGGCCGGCTGCGGACAGGGCAGGGGTCATCGGAAGTGGGGTCTTCCCGGAAATACGGGCGTGTGCGGCTGCACGCGAGGGTGCGCGCGCAGGGCGGGGGCGTGGCCTGGCTGGCTGCGCGGCGCTGATTGGACGAGCGGTTCCCGCTTTTCCGTTGCCGGCTGAGGAGGAGCGCGCTGCTCCCGCTGCACTCGCAGTCGACGCCGGCGGAGCCGCGGAGGCCGCAGGCGGGGTGAGGTGAGCGGGGCGGGGGCCGCGGGGTGCAGGACGGGGTGCGGGGCCGCGGGGTGCGGGGCTGCGGGGTGAGGTGAGCGGGGCGAGGTGAGCGGGGCGGGGGCCGCGGGGTGCGGAACGGGGTGCGGGGCCGCGGGGTGAGGTGAGCGGGGCGGGGGCCGCGGGGTGCGGGGGCGGGGGGCCGCGGGGTGAGGTGAGCGGGGCGGGGTGCGGGGGCCGCGGGGGCCGCGGGGGCCGCGGGGTGCGGGGTGCGGGGCCGCGGGGTGCGGGGCCGCGGGGTGAGGTGAGCGGGGCGGGGGCCGCGGGGTGCAGGACGGGGTGCGGGGCCGCGGGGTGCGGGGCGGGGTGCGGGGCTGCGGGGGTGAGGTGAGCGGGGCGGGGGCCGCGGGGTGCGGAACGGGGTGCGGGGCCGCGGGGTGCGGGGTGCGGGGCCGCAGGGTGCGGGGCCGCGGGGTGCGGGGTGCGGGGCGCGGGGCGCGGGGCCGCAGGGTGCGGGGCCGCAGGGTGCGGGGCCGCGGGGTGCGGGGTGCGGGGTGCGGGGCCGCGGGGTGCAGGGCGGGGCCGCGGGGTGAGGTGAGCGGGGGCGGGGGCCGCGGGGTGCGGGACGGGGTGCGGGGGCCGGGGGCCGCGGGGTGCGGGGCCGCGGGGGTGCGGGGCCGCGGGGTGCGGGGTGCGGGGCCGCGGGGTGCGGGGGCCGCGGGGTGAGGTGAGCGGGGCGGGGGCCGCGGGGTGCGGGACGGGGTGCGGGGCCGGGGGGCCGCGGGGTGCGGGGTGCGGGGTGCGGGGCCGCGGGGTGCGGGGCGGGGCCGCGGGGTGAGGTGAGCGGGGCGGGGGCCGCGGGGTCGCCTGTCGGGGGTTACAGGGGTGTCCTGGACCGTGGGAAGGAGCGGGACCTCGTGGCAGGGACTGTGGCCTCTGGGGTGGGGTGGTGTAGGTGTGTGGGGTGACTGACTTCCTGTCTGAGGACTTCCGGCCGCGTGGGACCCCCCCTCTACCCGCTCTCAGGCTCTCAGGGTGCACACAGGGAGTGGGGAGGGGGCGCTGCCTGAGCCTCAGGTCTGCTTCCTCCTGCGGGAAAAGCTCTGGTGGCTGCTTGGCCACTGTCTGGCTCCACTGCAGCCAGCACTATTTCAGTGGCCCTGTGTGTGTGGCTGGGCCGTTTCTCCTTTTAAAAAGGAAGAAAAAGAAAATCCACCTATGTACATACTAACTAAAATGGGTGTGTGTGTGTGTGTGTGTGTGTGTGTGTGTGTGTGTTTAATTTGGTTGGCTTCTTTGTGAAAAATAAGACTAGAAAATAGCACCATCTGGCTAGCATAATGTCTTTTTGACATAATTCTTCTGTGCTGTGTGTGTATGGCTTAGAGCACTTTTGGGAAAACACATTACTTCCAGTTGTTTGTGAAACATGATAGGGCTGCTGACAGCTGCTGGCCCTTAGGAAACAGTACACAAGTATCTCTATCATATATTTTAAATAATGTTTTAAATTACATTTTCAAAATGTAAATGAAATAAAATGTTTCAGTATTCAATCTCACAGATACGTTTTAACTGCAGTAAAATGGAAAAGGGGATGTAATGCTGTTTATATGACTATTGGCAAAATACCTGTACTAACTGAATGTATTCATTATGGATATTTGACATGGTGGTGATTTTGGATAAGTAATGAAGACCTACTTAATTTATAAATTAGTACACTTTATATAGTCTCATTTTCTAATAATCACTCATCTAAAATCACTTTTTGGCAATCATTAGGAATGAAACAATACTTATGTTCAAAGTATATTAAATGAGTATATTTTCATAAAAATAGATGTACTTTAAAATATTGTCTGGTATATTGAATTTTTCTAGAATTAACTATTGACCTTATATATTAGACTTAAAATGTCTTAGCAACTGACATTTTTGAATAAATGTTACTATTTTATAGCACTTTATTTTATAACGCTTACACAATAGTCTGATAGTTGCTTGCTAGCTAACTGCTACCAACAAAATTTTTTGATGGAATTTAAGATAAAAGAGACTTTGCTGAAAGACAAGAAAAAGTTTAAGATGTTTGAAAAAGGAGCTTGGGAATAAAATGATTCTCTGAGGGAACAAAGAGAAGATTTTGGCTCATACAGAGGAAGCTCTGTCCTATCCCAAACCCTTTTGTTTTGTCTTTCTTTTGGTCAGTTTTATTCCTGATTCTTTTTATCTTTAACACATACACAGATGTACTTCACAGAATATAGCTTCATCTTGTGATAAGTTTAAAATTTCCATAAACTCTCTCCAGAGAGATCTCCTATGTCTCCTTTCATTTTTGTTTTTTAACCCTGTTTTGAGATGGGCTTCATTTTGAGAGAAAGACCACATTGCTTTTATTACGTTCTTTGTCCTCACCACACCAACAAAGGCAGGTTCCCCCCTTGCTGTTAGAGGCAGTACTGCAATAAAAATTAAATTTTCTTTTTATACTTCTATGTTTCTGTAAAACTAGAAATGGAACTAATGTTATAAAACATAAAATTTTTTGTTTGCACTTTGAAAAAAAGTAATTATTGATACCCATCATTTCCTATTTTCCACATTATCAGGCTTTTTGCCAGCCTAGTGAATGTTGCAGTTGTTTATCTTTTAATTAGAAATTCTGTTATAGAGGTAACATCCATTCTGTTTTATTAGCCACTTGAGTTTTTTAGGTTTCTCCTTTCTCAATGACTTGTTCTTAATCTTTTCTACTTTCATGTTAAATTTTCTCAATTTCCCAGTTCTTCAAAATTATTTTATTCCATGTCTTGGGAACAAAACTAAACTCATGTTTGTGACAGGATATATAATATAACTAACGTATATGACAGATATACAGAAAGGAATTTAAGGAACTAGTATAGTGTATTTGGGATGAGAACAATAACTATCATATATTTAAGATCTTTAAACTGTAAACATATAGAATAAATACGGTACATAAAATGTTCTCTTTCATAGGTGTCTGTTTTCTGCTGTTCTTAAATGAAGTAAACATGCCTGTGAGACCAGACTTTCAAGTATGTAGTCTTATTTATATGCTTTCAATATTGAAAATAGTCATTTACTGATTAATGTATTATACCTAGATAATCAAAGTTTTAAATTGTGTGATCCTTACATTTATATACACGTAGCTTAACACGAAGTCTGTTTAGTGATCAGATTGCAGTCTGAAAGATTACCTATGCTGTGCTATAATAGTGGGGATAGCTGAGCTATAATAGTGGGGATAGCAGGTTTGATAAAACTCCTATTGGGGTGATACTTAGGTTATATTAATTGATATGATATTTAAAAGGGTAATTCTTGATACAGTTTTATTTTTAAATATTATGAAGTTTGTACTCAGATATGCTAGGCTTTTGTCTATGATATTAAGTATAGTTACTATAATGTTGATTTGATTTTTCATTAAGTTTGTAATTTGAGTCTTTGAGTCAGTGAAGATATAAATTGGAAACTTTAATGAAATATTTTTTATCTGAAATTGTTACTAATGAAACCCCCTAATTCAGTTACTCTAAATAGTAATAGGCTTTTAAAAGGTATTTTATGAGCAGATTTACTTTCATTCAAACTATTCTTTGGCAACTCAATTGAATAAAGTAACTAATCTTGTTGAAATATCTGTGCTGTTAACTATCTCTCTCCAGCAGTTGGAAAAGTGTATTGATGATGCCTTGAGAAAAAATGACTTCAAACCTTTGATGATACTTTTACAAATTGATATTTACGAAGATGTGAACATTAAATGCAGCAAGCAATTCCTCCACAAGTTGGATGACCTAATATGCAGGGTAAATTTTTGTTTAATGGGTCTTAAAATTATTACATATGAATTTAGTTTCTAAGAAGTACCCCATTCACAAAAATATGAACAGAGAAAAGCCTTGGACATGATTGCTTAGAATTATTTAAATGTTGTTTTATCTCACCATTTGTTATTTGAGTATCTCAACACATTGAACTTGTTTCTAAAGTAAAAATTGTATTAACTATTATCAATCTGAGGGGAAAGGTTACCTATAAACAACTTTATTTTTAAAGACCCATCCAGATATTTGTGCAGTATATAGTGCTTGGCGAAAGAAAAAAAAAAAAAAGCAGGGTGTTGGTGGCACATGCCTTTAATCCCAGCAGAGGCAGGAGGATCTCTGTTTGTTCAAGGCCAACCTAGTCTACAAGAGCTAGTTCTAGGACAGCTAGTGCTACACAGAGAAACCCTGTCTCAAAAACACACACGCACACAAATAAAAACAAAAATAATTCCAAACAATCCAAGATCTTGAATTTGATTTAACATTTCTGAATCAATTTCTATTAAGAAAAGGTAACTACAAATTGGCCTCAGGTATCTAAGGTTGGGGGCGAATCATTGGTTGAATAATACTTTCCAGTCTATTTGTGGTAGCTCGTGCCTGTAATATAGCACGTGGGATGCTGAGGCAGGAGGAATGCCACACATTTCAGGCCTGTCACAGCTTATATAATAATACTGTTTCAAACAAAGTCAATCTTGACTTTAACTTTTTTAAATGGAAAGGACAATTGCTTTGTGCACTTTTCTAGGATTGTGTAGATGACTACTCAGTTTGCCATTAGCTGGGTTGTTTGGGACAAGTTGCTTTATTAAGCCATTCTCATCCTTTGCATTATAAAGATAAGATGGCTCCTTTTTAGGATTTGTGAGATTATAAATTGATGCTGCTCCTGGAACAATGTCTATCTACCCCATACTACTTTTTATATGCAGCAGTTTAAATAACAACTTTTTGTTTTAGGAGCTTAACAAAAAGGATATCCGAACTATTTCAAACATCTTGCTATGTGTTGGAAGATGTAGCAAGAATATCCTTATATTGGGACAAGCTGGACTTCTAACCATGATAAAGCAAGGATTAGTTCAAAAGATAAGTACATATCCATAGGAGGGGGATCTGATAATGATAAAGGCACAATGCCTATTATAAAAACACTTCAAACTGTTGAAAATAAATTTAGGAATTTCATGTAGAACTTTTGAGAATGAATATTTTTATGATGTGGATATATGCTATAGGGATAAAGGTCAGAAGGAAACTGTACAAGTTCCTTGACAACTATGTGAATTTGATGCCAGTGGGCCTTTATTTGAGTTATTTTCTATTGACTAAGTCATCTGGTTTGTTTACTGTCTGGTGCCCATACTAAAACATAAGACACTGATTTTTGCATTTTCACTGACATATAGCCAGCACATTGATTAATACTTCAAACATATTTTGTAGTACCCCATATCTGAATCAAATTAAGGTAAACTAATTCCAAAAATATCCAAGTAATAAAAATTGTCTTGATAGTTTTAGCTGATTATAGTAAGTGTATCTGTAGTACGAATTTAAAGAGGGAAGTGTAGGGTCTTTGTAATGTAATTAATATTAACTTCATTCCTATTTTAAACAGTGAGGAAGTAGAATAAGTGAAAAATTGCAAGACATTTTAAAATGTAAAATTTCTTTGATTCAATACTGGAGTTTTTATCTTAATGTCATTTTATTCTTAGGTTTACCAACTAAACAAATCAAGTAGATAAAAGTTGTTAAAATGGAATTCAAAATAACTAATATATATGTTCATCTTTACATGGTTTCCTGGTTTGAAAAGTCCAAGGAGATTATTCTGAGCCAAGGACAATCAAAAGATGAAGCTATTATGAATATGATAGAAGACTTATGTGATCTTTTGATGGTAAGTGGCATTGATTGTTATAGAGCATTGATTATTAGAAAGCATTTGTTTTGGTTCTAAGAATTATCAATAGACTGGCTAGTGACTTGTATTAGTCTGTCCAGACTGTATAAAGCATTTAAGCTGGCTAGAATTAAATGATTAATTAATAAATTAAAGTTAGCTAGGCTGTGAATTATGTTTTTTTATTTTAATAGCTTTTGTAATGATTTATAATAGTAAATTATAAATAAAATATTTATTTTTTTTTAGGTTGTGTATGACATCAATGATGAAGGTAAAATATCTTATATTCATCAAAACCACTTACCAGGAAATTTTAGTATAACTTTGTAATACCCATAATACTGTCCTAGGAACTCATACTCTTAATTAAAGAATCAAACTTTTCTGTAAAGGACCGGTAGCAAAAGTTTAGACTTTGTTATAGGCCAAGAGAAAATAGTGCAGACATTAGGTAGGTAGTTCACATAAGTAAATAAAATTCAAAAATGATTTATGGGTACAATTGAGAATTCTATATTATGGATTTGCTAATGAGACAAAAATTAGTATTTTTGCATCTTAGGGATCACAGTTTTTTGTTTTAAAAATTAACATGTTTATAATGAAATTTTATAGGTAATGACATAGAAAAGGCTGGTATTTGGCCTTCAGGAAAATATGTCAGTTAAGGAATATTTTAATTGAAAATGTCCATCACATACAAGTATTAATTGAATTCTGATACTTGCTGCAATTTTTGCTGTTTAGAATGTCTGCTCTTCAGAATATCATTACAATAAAGTCATTCCTTCCCACTGAAGGTCATGTGAAAGCTCCTCAACTATACATACAATAAAATGGACTTTGAAAATCAGTTTTCCTTTTTTAGTAAAAACCAGTGTCCAAAAATATTGCTGGACCTCAAGTTGGGGCTTGGAAAAAAAACATAATGCTCCCTGCATGTTTGTGAAGGAATGGAGACTGATATATATACATACATTCCCCTTTGAGCCAGTTTCTCACATAGCCCAGGCCACTCCTTATTATGTAGCTGAGAGGCCTTGAATTCCTGAGTCTTGCTGCCACCTACTGAGTCCTGGGATTACAGGCATGTGCCCAACATGTGTGTCTGAGATAATTTTATGTTCACTATATCAGACAAACATGGAATGTCCTTTCAGTGTATCAGATTTGTTGAATATCCATACTTTCACAAAAATAGAGTGGCTTCAATGGCATTGCTTTGCCCCTTACCTTGGTAATGTGTCCAAGGTGAATTGTAGTACTTTTTTTTATTGGGACCTCCAGCACACAAATAATGGCATGGGAACTTTTTATATATGTTTTTTGAGACAGTGTTTCTCTGTATTGCTTTGGAGCCTGTCCTGGAACTCACTTTGTAGACTAGGCTGGCCTGGCACTCACAGAGATCCACCTGCCTGCCTCTGCCTCCCAAGTGCTGGAATTAAAGACATGTGCCACTAACTCCTGGAAAACCTTAATTTTTTAATTGACCTCCTTTCATGAAGCCCCTTACATCATCTCTGTACTGCCCATCCTGCTTCTTCTGCATCTGGTTGGCCACCCTGCCTTTCTTCTTCCCAGAATTCTCTCTGCCTGGAAGTCCTTCCTATATTCTCCTGACCATTCAGCTTTTTTATTATATCAGTCACAGTAATACATCTGTACAAATACAATAGTGAATGCAGGGTTATTTTTTTATTCCCTTCTTGATTACTGTTTACTCTCATATCACCTAACACATAATAAATATATCTTTATCTAGGCATATGTGTTATCTTTATCTATGCATATATGTTTAACAGAATGATTTAGAACTGGGCTCTGATGAAAATGTAATAGGCTCTGTGTTACATGATCCAAACCACTAGCAGGAAAGACACTGTTGTCTTAAAACTCAGGCTATGGGAGAGTCTGGATTGAGAGCAAAGACAGCCAACTGCACAGACAAGACCAGGACACAGGGTTCAAGGGAGAAGCAGTGAGGCTTGGGTCCAGATTGGATGAACTAAGTGGATTAGCAGATAGCAGGCAAACAGGCCACCCCAGCAGTGGGATACTGAGCTAAAGTTCTAAGGATAGCTAAGAGTTCTCTGCCTGTTGGTATTTGACCCATATACCAGGTATCAGATGACAGTTCAGTTGTGGAGCCATTGCTATAGCAGTGCTAAATTTCTCCCACGTTATGGAGGCCATGTGAAGGAATTTTGCACCCTTTGGCTGGCCGGCTGCTAAGTTCTTGGGCCTGTTTTTCCATATGATTTGAATATGTCTATGTGCCTATTCAATCTTGATTCCCCTTGAAATAATTGTCATTTATGGTGCTGTTCATTCATCTGCCTAGGCAATCAGTTACCTTGCACCCTCAAAATGGAGACAAAAGCTGCTTTATAAATTGAGCCTGAAAAATAAAGTTTTTTTGTTTTGTTTTGTTTTTACAATGTGGAGTAACTTAAGAGAATAGGACATAGCCTGATGTCTATGGATTGCTTCTCATTTTAAACAGCATGGGAAATGTGTAAAGCAGTGTGGTGGTTGTGAGCTTGTACATTTGTCTTCCCATATTGTCACAATTTGTTGAATAATAAATTATGGTATGGTAGATTCATTGGCAGCAATTGCAAGTAATTCTGCTTTGATAGCTGTGAACAAGGCAAATACAGGTTACTTTATTCCAATCTTTGTTACTAATATTTAAACCTTCATATAACACTCTACCCATCACATACATAAACATGCACAGGCACACATATAGGTATGTTTATATACATGTATGTAGCATGTATGTTTTCCGCCAGCCGGCCCACTGCTGGTCTGGCACGCCGGCCCCAAATAACACTCTGAGACTCTATATTTTGATAAAATCCTGTTGGCCAGGATTATTGTTTATGTGCGAGCTCTGTCGTAATTATTAACCCATTTCTACTTACCTAAGTATTTCCACGTGGTCATCTTACCGGGGAGCCTCCAGAGGCATCTTCTTTCCTCCCCGGTCTCCATCTTGACTCCTCCTTACCACTTCCTCTTTCCTCCTTGTCTCCTAGCCCCACCTATCTTGCTTTCTCATTGGTCCAACGGTGCTTTATTAATTAACCAGTATGAGAAACATATATACAGAATAACATCTCCCATCATCTCCTCTTTTCTGTCTAAAATAAAAAGAAGGGGGTTAACCTTAACATAGCAAAATATATTATACAACAGTTAACAAATAAGAATCACAGTTAACAATATTTAGTTCATTAACATTTTGTAAGACTTAAAGAAAATATTATCTATCCTATCTTTGTGAGTTTGAAGTCCTATATGTAACTTATTTTTAATCCTAACTAAGGAAAACTATAACCATAACTATCTGTCTCTAACTCCTTCAAAGACCATAGAAGGATAATATATAAACTCTAGAAATGACAGAGACAACTCATTGCCTGGTCAGTCACCCGAAGGTCTTTTGTAATGTTCCATCTTCAGCCCATAGACCATAGTGTGTCTCCAGACTCCTCAACAAGGCAGGAAACTTTAAACTGTCCACCTGTATTGGCAGTTTGTCAGTCATTTTTCTCTGTGTCCTGCAGAATGTCTGCTTCTTCCATGAAGCAGGAATCCTGTAGCAATGTCCATCTTGCGTCAGCAGTCACTTTTCTGTGGGTCCTGCATGTCTAGTTTATACAGCATAAAGTCAAACAGTCTAGAAGAGCAGTACCTTGTTCAAATGGCCAGTCTTGCCATATTAGAAGCAAACTCCATAATGTATTTTTTCGATGTCCATCTTTCTTTCTGATGCAAGTGGTGTTACCAGGAGCAGTTGTGCCTCACTGTCAAGAAAAACCCTAAACCATTTTAAATTCCATATTCTGTAGGTCTTTGAAAGGTTTGAAGAATGCCTATTCATCTCAAATACATCTCTGTATATCTAGAAATCCTAACTAACTTCAAGTTTTAACTATCATAGGTAACTCTCTAATCTGTACTAAATTATACATTGCATTTTCCAATGAGCTATATAAACACAATACCTAAACAAGAGGAGAAATATACATTTCACAAAATTGACCATAAATTGTATCAATAAAAGAAAATCCATTCCAAAACAAAGGATTCATATCTATACCATAATTCCCTTTTTACCTTTAAAAAGATTGATTGTGTCATTAACTAGTTGTAACTAAGCCCATTTAAATGAAAACAAACATTTATAAACAATATTTGGGAATTTGGGTGTCGTTCTTTCCAAACTACTTCCTGCTGATAGGGGGTGCTGTCATGGGGATCCTAAGAAGACGCAGAAATCTTGGCTGTAATGGTCTGTAAGGTTGCAATGTCCCATTGATGTTGCTTCAGGGGGTCTTGCTTGATCAAACCACATTAGTCTGGAAAGAATCCACAGCTTTTTATTTTCTGTGGAAACAAAAATAGAAATCCTTTTACCCAGTAACTTGTCCTTAGGCTTAAATTTTGGAGTCAAAGCACTTTTAAAATATATAAATTGAATTAATCTAGCAGCATTTCCTTTATCAGTAGTTGTTATTTTCTCAGCAATCAAATAACAGAATCGCATATAGTATCCAAAATTTCTCTGTGCTTTTCATCTTTACGTGGCTTTTTTTATTACTCAATTTCTTCTACTTCTATTTTTACATATTTTGAGACAGGGTTTCTCTGTGTAACTTTTATCTGTCCTGGAATTCCCTCTGTATACCAGGTTTACTTTGAAATCACAGAGATCTGTTTGCCTCTGCCTCCCGAGTGCTGGGATTAATGGCGTGCACCACCACATCCAGCCATTTTACTTCCTTTTTTATTTTTTAAACCATTGTATCCTGTTTCTTTTTCTCTCCCAAGCCAGTGTATTTTTTAAAACACAGCGTAAACCTTCATTGCAACTCTCGTACACACCAATGAATTGTTAGCAGAGCTCTTTAAAAGCAAGGTGGTTTTTTGTTGCTTATGCTAATTTTGGAACCCTCCCTTAAAGGAGCCATGCAAATCTCTGTCTACAGCAAAACAAATCCAATCGAGAAAATGCTGCTACCAAGAAGTCTTGATAGTCTCTGTTCCTTTGTTTCTAAAATCTCTTTTTAAGCTTTTATCAAGTTTTAAGTGAAAGTTCTTATAGCCGTGTTGGGCACCAACTGTAGCTTGTATGTTTTCCGCCAGCAGGCCCACCGCAGGTCTGGTATGCTGGCCCCAAATATCACTCTGAGACTCTGTACTTGATACAATCCTGTTGGCCAGTTACCATTATTGTTTATGGGCTAGCTCTGTCGTAATTATTAACCCATTTCTACTTATCTAAGTATTTCCACGTGGTCATCTTATCAGGGAGCTGCGCCGGTGTCTTCCTTCCTCCATGCTCTACATCCTGACTCCTCCTTAACCACTTCCTCTTTCCTCCTTGTCTCCTAGCCCCGCCTATCTTGCTTTCTCATTGGCCCAACGGTACTTTATTTATTAACCAGTATGAGAAACATATTTACAGAATAACATCTCCCATCACATGTAGGTTATATAATAACTGCAAAGGGTTATAGAGGATGCAACAAAGTTTAACGACTTTCAGAAATTCCTGAGAGGTCAAGACAGGGAGACCTATAGATATATAGAGAGTCTCTGTAGGAATGAGGTCATGAACCCAGGCTTGGAGGGCTGGTGAGATTCTGCTGCTGCCATAGGTACAGGAACAAGGTATGGTGGAGTTTATAGAGACAAGGGACGAGACCCAGGCCCAGATGAATGAGTAGGTGGACAGGCTGAGGATGGATGGGTGGCAGTTTAATTAGGCAATGTCAACTATAGGCGATAGAGCCAAGGTGAGGCCCCTGGGGTGGCCAGCAAGGAGTTCAGATTGCAGGGGATCAGATTGCAGGTAGGTGGAGGTGTTCTCATCAGAATGTCAGGTGTGCTTTTTATTAGATGAGTGAAAGAGTCGCACCCTTTCTACAGTCTGCTGTGTCCACCCAGTGCTCAGGCCTGGTTTTCCTGATGACTTCAATGCATGCATCTACTGCTACAGTCCTAATTTACTTGGATAAATTTGCAGAGTGTCACGTTTTCTGTTTTGGGGAATAAGTTTATACCTTATGGGTGGTACTGGAAAGATGGTGATATTTATATGCCCACCAGGTGTAGAGTCATTCTCTGTCCTCAAAATGGAATCAAACGCTGGTAAACAAGTCTCTCAGGGCAGCTGTGTTGTACAACATGAGTAACTTAGACCACCAAAAGGAAATACAAAAAATGAAAATCAAAGTAGTGATAGAAAACAAAGGTGCCTCTCCAACAAAACAAAACATAAGGTCCATTTTATGTTGGCCACCTACTACTCTTGGGCTCAGAGCCTGCCTGGAGTGTGGTTGGTTAATAATACCCAGTAACATTTCTTTGAGGGGGGGAAATAAAAGATTTCCCAGCAGGTAACAACAAATAGCTAAAAGGAGGGTTCTATGCCATCTGGTCCCACAGCCATTTAGCCCCAAATAAGCACACAGAGGATTATATTAATCATCAACTGTTTGACCAATGGCTTAGGCTTCTTATTGGCTAGTTCTCTCTTAATTATTAACCCATAACTACTAATCTATGTATTTCTACATTGCCTTATCTTACCAGAGAATATCTGGTATCCTATCTTTCCAGGCTTTTTCTCTGCGTCCTCTCCCTGGCTATACTTCTGCCTGGCTACTGTTTTATTTAGCAACCAATAAGACAAACATATACACATAAGAATATCCCCCATCTCTCTCTCTCTCTCTCTCTCTCTCTCTCTCTCTCTCTCTCTCTCTCTCTCTCTCTCTCTCTCTCTCTCTCTCTCTCTCTCTCTCTCTCTCTCACACACACACACACACACACACACACACACACACACACACCCAACCAAAGTCTCTTAGAGACTCATGAGAGATGAATTAACTTCTTTCAAAAAATGCTTGAGGTATGATTAATAGTTAATGAGTCTAGTTTTCATAAACAAGTGACTTCTAAATTGATTTAAAATTAACATCTGTCAATGTGTCATTTTTATTCAGGCAAAATGCAAGTATTAGAAAGTTTTATACCTCGCATCTGTGCCCTGGTTATTGATCCGAGAGTGAATATTTGCATTCAGCAGGAGGTAACTCTCTTTTAAAACCTAAAAATAAGAAAGTAAATAATGAAATGAAAAAATTTAGACTGTTTCTTAATTTCATGGTGTATATTTCTGTTATCTAATTCATTGCCTGGTGATATATATTCTGAATATTCATTAAAAATCCAAAATTGAATGGATTTATGTATGTGTATCACTAGTGTGTGAACCTACACTGCCTAGGTCATAGGAGTTCTCTAATATGTGATTGCCAAATAGCACGCAGTTTTGTATGTGTACATGTATAACCATAAGAATAAAAAGTCAGCAACCTTTTACTTGTTTTCTTAGATCTTAGAGCAGTTCATGTGTTTACATGTTGTCTGTGAAAGCTTTAGTAAGTTGCATTTTAGACTAGGTGTCCTTTTGTTTAGCTGACTTACATTCCCTACTTAGAAAGCACAATTAAGAGGTAACCTAGGATTTTGAGTTCCTATACCTGCTTCTCCAAATGCTTCTTGAAAAAACAAAGTTACTTTTTTTCTCTTCTAGGTTTTAAAAAAAATGAATTTGATGCTTGACAGAATACCTCAAGATGCCAACAAAATACTTTCTAATCAAGAAATATTAACTCTCATGTAATGATTTTTAATAACATTTTTGATCAATTGTTCAATTTAATGTTTATAAGAAACATGGCAAACACAAATTTGAATTAATCAAGAATGACAGTCTAACAATTTTGGGTATAATAATATTTATATTTTCTTCTAAAGTCAGTTATACTAGCCAATTTTAAATTTTAAGTTTTTTTCTCCCCAACTATAATGGACTTTCTAATTAATATTAGTTTAGTATATAATTTCTTTTTTTTAATTCACAGGAGTAATATGGGAGAAAGGATATTAGATGTAGGAGGTAAGTATCTCTTTCTAAGATATGAAATCATTTCAAATTTATGAATATTTATATACCTTTGAAAATGTTATTAATCTCCATGTTACTAGAATAATATACCAGAGGAATTACAATCTGTTTATGTAAACTGCAGAAAAATTTAGATTAGTAAAAATAAAGACATGTCTTGGAATAAATAATTTGTTGTCATAATAATGACAACAAAAATTAGATAAAATAATTGTACCTGGCAGTTGTTATGATGGTAACTTAATGTTCTAATTTATTAGAATTTCTTGAGCTAAAAATTTTCTTAAATAGCAGTTATTGAAACTATAATGTCTAATATTTTTGCAGTTGATATAATTTTTAAACAGTATATTTACTTCATAGAAAAGTTTTCAATAGATTCCTGTTAAGTAAATTTTGATTTAGTAATTTATATACAAAGTGTGGCTTTAATATGTATCCTGGGATAATCATAACAAATTTTTTTGTTATAAAAATTGGTTTTCAATTTACATTTATAATGAAGTGATGATGTGTTAGAAGATTTAGGGGGTTATTTAAAAAATTAATTTTATTTATAAAAATGAATAATTTAGTAAATTAAATATTTTCTTTTTCTCTTGGTTTTGTGCCTTACAAAATCAAGTTTTATGAGCTGAACTTTTAAGAGTTTTGACTCTCCATTGACCAACAATTTTTTTAAGATTATGAATTACAGGTAGGCATTGTGGAAGCTTTGTGCAGAATGACAACAGAAAAACGGAGACAAGAACTGGCATGTCAGTGGTTTTCAATGGATTTTATTGCTAATGCATTTAAAGGAATTAAAGACTGTGAATTTGAAACAGTAAGTAATATTAAAATAACAAGTTTAGTAAACATTTTTGTATAACTCTGACTTTATAAAACAATTTTTCTTTTTTCAAAACTAGGATTGCAGGATATTTCTCAATTTGGTAAATGGAATGCTTGGAGATAAGAGAAGGTAAGCTGGATACTGTAAATAGCCATTTATTGATAAGGAAATAGAGTTGAGCCCAATTATGGGTGTTTATAAATATAATTTTTATTGCATTGCAAATATTTATTCGACACTATTTAACACACAGTGAGTGAATTAGCACATTGCTAACCTGAAATACTCTGATGACTTTATTTGGCCTTGTGCTTAGAAGTAAAAATGAATTTTATCTAATTCATATTAATAACTGTCCATATTTGGTTTACTCTTATTCAGAATTGCATGTATATTACTATTTGGTGTTTGAGGAATGATAAAAACAATCTGGCTAAAACAGCCAGTAGAGGGAATTGGATAACCTAGAAATGGAGTTAACAGGTTTTAAGAAACTATGTGGGAATTGAACTCTGGTGTTCTGGAAGGAACAGCAAGCTCTCTTAACTGCTGAGCCATCTCTCAGCCCCGTGCAACAGCATTGTAATACCTGGTCCTGATGGATGATGCTCTTGAATAAATCATGTTTGCTTTATTTCCTAAGGAAGTGAAAGATAGCGTTAGGACTCAATCAGTGAGTCATATTGTGTGCATTTGAATCATAATTTCCTATCTTTTCTATTCTGTAAGTTATTTAACTTTACTATCATCAGTTTTCTTAGCTGCATCATAAGAATACTAATAATGCTTATTACATATGTTTGTTACTGAGACCCAACAGAACATACCAAACTACTTAAAATAGTATCTTGCCATGAAAATGTTCTAAGAATTTAAGCACTTTTGCTATCAATGACTCATCAATGATCCCATCCAAGTCCTGTGGGATCTTCCATTGTATTAATAGATGTTGAATTTAGAAATCTTTGTTCATATTTGAAAGGATATATTTTAATTGGTATGATTCCTTTAGTCAAAATGGAAATCTTTAAATGATTTAATGATTTTAATGATTTTCTTTACCTTAGCAAATTGCAATAAATATTTGTTTAAAAATAGTAATGGCCTGCCTCTTCTGGCTTGGTGGTTTCAACTATTACCTCAGCTACTTGCAAGTTTGCAGCAGGGGTATCAAGTTTGAGGCCAGCCCAGACAACAGACGCTATCTCAAAAATTGCACTAAAAAGATTATTTTATTTAAATTTTTATAACCAGTTCCTGATTTCTCTTTGATTCTAGACATTGTTTTCATGACTGAACAAGTTAGTTCTGGGAAGGTAGATTTATTTTTTCCTAAACTGTTTTGTGTTTTAGGGTATTTACATTTCCTTGCTTGTCAGCATTTCTTGATAGATACGAGGTAAGTTTTAAATTCATCCTAACTTGAATTATTGTATAAATTTTATATAAAGATTAAATGGATTGTATAATGGCTTAAAATATTAAAAGCTCTAGATTTTTAGATGGTGTACAGCTAACTGGTCCTATACATTATAGTGACACCAGGAAAAACATGAACCAGCTCACCTTAGCCAAGAAGGAAAACAGCAAGGCTCTAGTTCTCCACATATTCTCTTCTCCTTATAGGCATTATTGACTATCATGAGTATATCCAAGATATTTTTGATCTCTGTTAATATTTAAAATGTTTTAATTGTGTATTTTTGTGTAAAACATTTAAGTGGCATTTTCTTGTTCTAAATTATCTAAGAGTACATTTCTGTTGTCTTCATCTACTTAACACTTTATCTCTTGATAGTATTCAGGGACTATTTATTCTACTTTATTTAAGTGATGCTATATTCTAGAATTAAACTCAAATAATTCAGTCATGACTGTAACCTGATGACATTTTTCCATGTTATGTAAGCAGAATATATACTAGTTTTATATACTATTTTAGCTGCAGATACCATCAGATGAAAAACTCGAGGAATTTTGGATTGATTTTAATCTTGGAAGCCAGACTCTATCATTCTACATTGCTGGAGATGATGATGTAAGCTTGGACTACTTTGTTACTCTCTATGCCCATGAAGAACATTCTTAAATTTTACTTTCAGGATACATATTTGCATACTTTTTAAGATATTTTTTTGATATGTTTCAACACTAGATTTTTATTATTTTAAGGTTGTATAATCAATCTTTCAAGGCAATTAAAATGAAAATTATTTCACTTATTGTAGCAATAAAATGAGTGCTAAATTTTAATATTAATTTTAAAAACACTTCAGAAATGAATAATAAAAATATTCAATTTTTTGTCACATGAAAATATGAACCAACATTAGAAAAGACAGCATGAAAAGCACAGTGGTACAGTGTAGTGTTTATGTTTCCGCCAGCCCGCCAGCCCACCAGTCTGGGCCCTCAGCCGCGCCAGCCCCAAATAACATGCAGAGACTCTGTATTTGATACAATCCTGTTGGCCAGTTACCATTACTGTTTATGGGCTAGCTCTGTCTTAATTATTAACCCATTTCTACTTATCTAAGTATTTCCACGTGGTCGTCTTATCGGGGAGCCGCAGCGGGCATCTTCCTTCCTCCCTGGGCTACATCTCGACTCCTCCCTACTACTTCCTCTTTCCTCCTTCTAGTCTCCTAGCCCCGCCTATCTAGTTTTCTATTGGCCACAGGGCTTTATTAACCAGTATCAGAAACATATATACAGAATAACATCTCCCATCAGTACAGTGCTTAGCAGGCACGAGGCCCTGGGCCACTAAGGTGTTCCATGAGAAGAACATTGATAGGTGACAACAGTTGGTCTTCTCAGTCTTGAAACCTCCTGGGAAGAAGTGGGGAAATTGCTTATAGTGGCATGTAGGAGTGAATTTTAGTTCTAAGTCATATCATAGCCATGTGTAAACTTTTGAAAGTAGAACATTTCTTGTCCTGTTGGTTACCTGAGAAAGGTATTAGAGTTATTGTTTCCTAGCTGTCACTTCATGTTTGTCACAGTGCCGTACATCTGGCTCAAACTCCACAGTCACTCCCAAACCCTGGCAGCTGATCATCAGCACATCCTAATCACACCTACAGGAATTCAGCTAGGATAGCCTCTTCCAATTTAGGTTTTGGTAAAAATAACCATCTACTTAAAAATGGGTCCTCTGGTCACTAAGTATATAAAGTAGCTTCACCCCCAATTTATGTATCACATTGTCCAATGATTTTTCCTTATGGTAATTACTGAAAATAATTTGTTTTTCTACCTTCTAAAAGATCAAAGGTGTGGTTTCTTTTCTTGTTTATACCTGGCTAAGGTATAAGATATTAGGGCTTGTTATTTTAGAATGAATAGAGTATTGAAAGAGCATAAAGATGCAGGTTTAGTGGTACAAAGTGCAGGAGATAAGAGAAAGACAAGTCATATGTAGTTTAACTTAAATTAATATTTAAAGAAGTTTTAAATCAGGAATAAATTTATACTTAAGATTTTTTTTCTCCAAATTTAAGGATCATCAATGGGAAGCAGTCACTGTGCCTGAAGAAAAAGTTCAGATATACAACATTGAAGGTACTAAACTTGAAGTTTGTTTCTTGTAATTCTCTATTTGGTTCCTGTCATGAAGAAAGAGACATCTCAGTAGTAGAGCCATTTTGGGTTAGGAAGAAACCTGGTACCAGGGAAATGTCCAGGAACCCACACCCACCTAAGACTCCTAGCAATGGTGGAGAGGGTGCCTGAACTTGCCATCTTCTGTAAGCATATTGGTGACTTCTCAAACTGCCATCAGAGGTACTACACCTGGTAACTGATGGAAGCAGAGGCAGAGATCCACAGACAAGCACTGCATCATGACCTTTAACAGGGAGTTAAAGGTCATGATGGGGAAACCCACATGGGGAAACCCAAGATCATCTCAGGAGCTCATGGATTCTGAGCCAACAAGCAGGGGAGGCAGCATGGGACTTACCTAGGCGCCCAGCATGTGTGCGATAATCCTGTAAGAGTTTAACAGTGTCAGCAGGACCTCTCCCTGATGTGTAGCTGGCTTTTGGTAACCTGTTACCCTATGCTAGATTACCTGGCCCCAACTCAAAATAAAGGGAGGAGCTTGGTCCCACTGCAAGTTGATGTGCCATGCTTTGTGCAAGCCCATGGGAGGCCTGACCCTTTCTGAATGGAGATGGAGGAGGAGTGGATGGGGAGTGGGGTAAATGGGGAAGGGGACAAGGGACAGGAGGAGAGGAGGGAGGGGAAACTGGTTGTTTTGTAAAATAAATGAAAAGTTATTTAAATAAAAAAATCTGTTCACAAAGAAGGTAAAAGAATAGAAACTGCAAGATAATATGGCAGACTACAGAAAAATCTGTAGACACTCATATTAATAAAGCCATCACATTTTCCACCCCAGTTTTCTTCATCTAAAACCATAGTATTTGGTCTGAGTACTCTCATGTTAGTGTTTTAAAGGTCCTTGCATTTCTATCCCACTTGTTTATTAAATCCAAACACCTTGTTTTTCCATTCCTGTAAGAGGAATTAGATAGCATTGCAGGACAAATTTGTGAAATGTAGCAGATTGATAAAAGGTCATGTTAAGGCATATTTTAGTCATCGTGTGTATGTGTGTGTGTGTGTGTATGTGTGTATCATGGTTTTAATTTGCATTTTTCTAATGAGCACTGATGGTAAGTACTTTTTATACATGAGCTCTCTGGTGTTTATTCAATTTTGAAGTTGTTGTGTATCCTAGAATACCAGTCCTTTCACAGATACATTTTGTGAACATATATGAGTCTGTATCATGTTTCATGTGTGTGTGTGTGTGTGTGTGTGTGTGTGTGTGTGTGTGTGTGTAGGGGTGGCAGCCACAGCAAAGTAAGGCTTTTAAATTCAAAATTTAGTTTATCAGGTTTATTTTGATTCTTTCCCTGTATAGTTGTTGCTTTGTATGACCTAAAAATCTTGGTTTATTTGTTATAGATTTTCTGTTTGGCTTTAGCTTTAGTATTTGTGCTTTAATATGGTGAACTAAATCAAATTAAGTTTTGTCTGGGTTGTCAGAAATTATAGATGATTGTGTGGACTTACAGCTATTTTAGGATTATTTGCTGAGTTTCTTTGCTTTCCTGGTCACATGCTGTACCATTGACTATGACACCTGTCCCCACCCCCACCCCCATTGGTCCTCTGTTGGTCATCTGGTTTTGTAAGAGTAGTTTGTTTCTTGCTGCTGTTATGTATTCCTTAGATCTGTTTACATGTTGTGCATTATTACCACAGTGTTTTTAGCATTTATGTTCATGCTTATTAACAGGAACCTATTTCCTGACACCGTCGAGTTTTCAGAAACATGGCCTTGGATTATCTATATACATTTAAAAGGTTTTGTTAATCATTCCAGAAAATTTCCTGGAATTGTGACTGTAGTGTGGGAATACTAGAACTAGAATTCAGATCCTAGAAATGCAGTTGTTCTTTATTTGGTTCTGGACTTCTCTAAACAATGTTTTATATTTTTCAATATGTGACTAATAGATATTTTGATGAATTCCCAAATTCTCATTTTTGCCTCTTATGATGATAAACATCATTTTTAGTTTCAGATATTTTTTTCTACTGGTATATAAGAAATCATTTTAAAAAGATACTATCCTTGTATCCTACAACCTTGCCAAGTTAACTGTTAAATTATGGTGCCTATGTAGACTATTGAGGGTGTTTTCAAATAAGTTACAGTGTTTTTATACTCTCTCCTCCTTTTCCTTCCTTCTTTTTCCTCTTTATGGAAATGGAGAAATGTGGTAATACATTGTTTATGATTTAATAAAGCCACTGGAGACCAAAATGCAAAGCTAGCCACAGACACAGAGCCAAGAGGTAGTGATACACACCTTAACTTCCAGCATCAGTACTAATTAGTCATAGAAACCCAGTAGTGGTGGTGAACAACTTTAACCCAGGACTCAGGAGACAGAGGCAGATGATCTCTGTGAATTCAAGGCTTCGCAGGGTTACATTAGAGTGAATCAGTCTAAAAGAGAAACAGCTTACACAAAGGTGATCTCAGCACTTGGGATCCCACGCCTTTAATCCCAGCACTAGGGAGGTAGAGACAGGAGTGATATGGCTGCCTGGAGAGAGGAGTATAAGGCGGGAGGAGACAGGAACTGAGAGGATTGCAGCCTGAGGTTTGATGGAGAGCTTTGTACTGAGGATTCTTAAAGCCAGAATCACCTTTTCAGTCTGAGGTAGAGGCGAGAGCTAGTGGCTGGCTGCTTGTTTCCCTTCAGCTTGAATCCTGATGTCTGCTGGCCCAAAATCGTTGCTGGCCCAAAAATGGAATCTCTTAAAACAGATTAAAACCTAAACTGGTGAGATTATATTACCCAACCTTTGGAGGTTTCTAAACTTGGATAAGCATATACCTTTGGTATGACACAAGTACTGTACTCCTCAGCAATTGACCCCAAAGTGATAACTTTTAGATTATATGTTAATAATCACAGCAGCATTCTGTATGCTTCTTCCCCACAGCGAATCTCACTGAAGGGAGCTATGTATCTCCTTAGCTGCTTAGTGCTCTCACCGCAGCCATGCTCGTCTTCGTTACTATCTTCAGGAGTGCCTTTCCTCTTCTTTATACTATTACATAACAGCTCACAAAACATGAATTTTCAGCCAAGAATGGTTGTAAATTTCAGCTTTTCATACCTTTATCTCCAAGTGTTTTTTCACAATTTTCTATTTCTGGAAATTAAAGAGATGTGTCTCCTCCCCTGGTATCTGGGTTCATCTGTCATTTTCTCTGGATATTTACTCTATCAATTCATATAGTCTCTCATATCTTTACTCAGTATAAATGAGGTTACAAAAAGTCAGTTTGGATTGGTCCTGTGGTTTCTTCTAGTTCTTTATTCATTGCCAATTTTGAAAAGAGAATAGTTACTATATTTTTCTTTCTCTTATTTCTGTTCTGTTACATTCTGTTGTACATCTCTAAAGTTTTTACTATCAAGATTCTTAACTCTAGGTTCAGTTTTCTCTTCAAACCAATAATGGCTCCCTCTTTTATGTTTCCCCCCCCCTCTCTCTCTCTTCTTCCTATCTTCTATTCCTACCCTGACTCAATCTACCTAGTAGCACGTGCTTTCCTCTCCTCCCCTTCTCTTTCCTTCTCTTTCTCCTAGTTCTGTCTCCATTAAAATATGTGTGTCCTTTCATTGACTTCCTCACATTTGGCACTGGTGACTACAATTTTTTAAGTATTTTTAAAATTTTCTCAGCTGAACTCCAAATATAGAGTGAGCACTGCTGTTATCATAATCTTATTCTAAAGACCTGCTGCTTCATTTTCTAACAAATGGTATTTAATAAACAAACAAACAAAATCCGTCCTTGGTTAGCCCCAAATAAAGAAGCCATTCTTTGGTTTAAAACCTGAAAATCTCTTCTTTGGGGAATTTTATTGCATGTTTAACAGTAGCAGGGGTTGGGGGTAGTATGTGTGAGTGTCATGGTGCACGTGGAAGTCAGAGGACAGCTTTTGGGAGTTGGTTCTCTCTTTCCACTGTGTGAGTGCTGATGCTTTTGAGTTTCAGGGTTTTCAGGCTCAGCACCAAGTATCTGATC
Organism: Cricetiscus sungorus; assembly: GCA_030556225.1. Classification (NCBI taxonomy): domain Eukaryota; kingdom Metazoa; phylum Chordata; class Mammalia; order Rodentia; family Cricetidae; genus Cricetiscus; species Cricetiscus sungorus. Next base: position 3,578,108 of record JANBXA010000429.1, read on the forward strand.
TAGCTTGTCAGCCCTAAAAGCCATTTACTGTTTTCTCCCCACTAATTTACCACTTTCCTTCTCCTCTTAGTTCTACCTCTTATGTATTTTTTGTTTGTATATGGATTATTTATATATGATTTTTCAGATAAAGTACATCATTAACTCATACTGTATAATGTAATAATATCTTGATATATTATAAAGCCAGTCATTGATATCTGAGCAAGAAACCAAGCAAGTTTTTTTTTAATCTTAATAAGATTACCAATTTTAAAAGGTAAATTATAATTTAGTTCAGGTCATCAGAGCAAATGTCATAAGTCTCAACAAAGTAATCAATGAAGTAAAACAAACATAGTTGTATTACTGTATAGATGATTGCAGCTCATATAGATGAATCTTTGTACAAAGGTTACTCATTGTTATAATGCTTTTGGTTTGTATTGGAAAAAATATTGCATTTACTAGATAGTACAGAGGAAAAAGGCAAATGTAGATTAAAGGCATGAAACAATTAGTAAAAATTTAAAGATTATAAGTGCATTGATATTTTTCATCAAAATATGAAATAATATCTTTGGGGCCATGTGAGTTTTTACTTGTGAAAATTTAAAATTTAAGGTTGGGCTCACATGACTTTTAAAAATTCTTGTATTGTAGTGAGAAACACAATAGAACTTCCATTAGTTACTATTGCTTAGTACTATCAAAGTTCTATGGAAAATGTTACATTATATATAGAAGAAAGGCATTTTCTATTTGGGCAAGACTTGTAAGAATTTTAAAAATCTATTCTTTGTAAAAAAAAAAAAAAATATTTGCCCCTTAGGGCAGATGGCAGAGTCACTTGCATTTGCATCATTGTAGAGATAAGAGTCCCTACTTTTAATGGTCTGTTTTTCTTTGACCCAAAAGTATTCTGTGGGAGACAGGTGTGAAGGCTTCTCAGCCTATAATAGGAGCCTCACCAGAGGCAAGCAGGGAGCACTGTGGCTCCTGGTGTTGGGGATTTACTTTGTAACACAGGCAAACTGTACTTGCTAGGTAGTTTTCTATGTTTCCTAGGACAACTCATACAACTGGGACTTAAAGTATTGTGATGATATTTATGATTTATTAAAGCTTGACTGAAGATTCAGAAAAGCATAGTCAACCTCAAGCTATAGAGATCAAGCAGTGGTAATCCACACCTTTAATCCTAGCAGCCAGAAGCTAGGAGGTGTTGGTACACACCTTTAATCCCAGGAGTCAGGATTAAGAGAGAGATGAATCTCTCTTGAGTTCAAGGCCACCCAGGGATACATGAGATTGAATAAATCAGTCTAAAAAAGTAACAGACCACATGCCTTTAATCCCAGCACTGGAGGGATAAAAGATAGACGCACAGGGTCTTCAGTATTCAATATCAGGCATTCATTGTCCTGCAACATTGAGTGAGGATAGAGACATTCATCCTCCAGCAGCACTGAGAAGAGCTTACAGTCTGAGGCTTGGTGTGAGAGCTCATGGAGACAAGATCAGCCCATTTAGCCTGAGGCAGAGGTCAGAAGCTAGAGGCCAGCTGCTTTGCCTCTTTGATTTTCAGTTTGAAGTTATCAGTCTCTGGGTCTTTTATTTATTTGTGTTACAAATTACATCACATGTTGATGATAAGGACTGCATTCTTTTCCATAATACTCAGGAATTTTTTAAAAATCAAAATGTTATTAACAATATGTTGATTTAACAGAGATCTTTGTATATATGCTGATAATTTGGATTCATAATTACATTATTTCTAGCTATTTAAGAAAGTGGCCTTTTCAGACATGTTCATGGAATATTTTAAGAATTGGTTAGGGCTTAGAAACTGTTGCAGGAACCTATCTCAATGGTTAGGGCATTATTATACAACTTATAAATGAGGACACTGAAACTGAAATATAAGGTGACTGATTTGTTTCCATAGTTAGTAGTTGAATAGACAACATCCAATTTTAAATTTTGAATTTTGATTCAATTTGCTGTATATTTTATTTATAGTATAGTTACATACTGGTATCATAGAAATTAACATATTATCATTGATGTTTTCTGTATACAGTGAGAGGATCAAAGAAGTTACTGACTATAACTCTGAAAAATATAGTAAAAATTAGTCAAAAAGAAGGAAAAGAGTTACTTTTGTATTTTGATGCATCATTAGAAATCACCAATGTGACTAAAAAAATTTTTGGTGAAAATAAGTACAAGGTAAGCTTTCAAAATCTCCTTCAACAAATAGTATTACCATGGTTTTACAAAGTGTTTAGGGCTACAATTTTCATTGTTTTTTTCCATTATCAAAATCTTAAAATGGCATAGATTATATAGCTCTTTAAAACTGTAGTGTGAAGATCTGGCAAGATGGCTCAGTGGTTGGAACCCAAGTGTCCACCTTTGTTGGAATGAAAGAACCGGTTCACAGGTTGTCCTCTGACTGCTACATGTGCACCAGGGCACATGTGTATGAACACACAACAAATTGGGGCTTTTAAGCTGTACTGTGGAGTGCCTGTTGGCTCATAATGTCATATTTTTTGAGATGCCTTTATAAGGTATCTCAGATGACAGAATCAGCAGCTGCTTAGGTCATTTGAGTTACTGCCATGTATTTAAAGGCTGAATTAAAACATTTTCAAAATATTAAACATTCTGAGAATTATAGAAGTTAGATAGAAGTAAATAGCCTCTGGGAAAAATTGTATCAGCTGGAGAATGTTTATTGAGAGTTATAGTGCAAAGCATGGAGATGGGACTCGAAATAGCCTATGGAGGAATAGTATTATAGAAGGCTGTGATAGCCAGCACTGTTTTTCTGAAAATATAAGGTGACAATTATGGAACATTTTACAGATAATTTAAAGATGTATGTCAGCCCAGGCTTGGTGATGCACACCAATATTCAGAAGGCAGAGGTAGGTAGATTTCAGTGAGTTCAAAGCCAGCCTGGACTACTCTAACAAGACCTTGTCTCAAAAAAATATGTCAAAGGTATATATTCATAAGGGAAAACTTGAGACTAGATAGTATTAATTAATTGAAATGTTCTTAATTTAGACCATTTATGTATGCATAGTAATGATTTGTGGATAATTGTCAATTGTGGAAGAAAATGAGTAGGAAAAATGCATTAAGTAGAAAGAAAATGGCATCACTTTGAAATAATTTAATTTTAGGAATTTACCAGAAAACAAGGTGTTTCAGTTGCCAAAACATCTATTCATATACTTTTTGATGCAAGTGGATCACAGGTATGTCTCTGACTTACTTGATTTTTATTCAACACTAAATAAAAATACAGTAGTAAAGCTAATTTTAGAGGGTGATTATGTGAAAGCAAATGATCTCAATATAAGTAGTCTGTAATACAATATTTTGGTTAACAATAATTATAAAAGTAAATGATTATTGAAAACTACAGTTTATTCATTTAAAAGTGAGAAATGTGAGTGGCAGATCTTATTTGCAAAGGTGACTCTTTTGTTGGATTTATTTTGTGAAACTTAGAAAATGCCTAGTAAGGGATGATAGTATGAATGTAAGAGGGACTGAAGCTTTGCAAAAATAGTGATTTTTGAGAAATTCATTTGTTTTGTAGGTTTTTTTTTAAAGTAGAATTTTCTGGATTCTAAATTCAACAGATCCTAGTGCCAGAAAGCCAACCATCTATAGTCCAAGAAGACCTTGTTCATCCAAAAGAGAAATCTAACCTCCAAAAGAGACTTGCAAATCCTCCAAAACAAGACAACAGTAGCAACCAGGAAGACAGATCAAGCAGCCAGGATGAGGTAAATAGAGTGTTGATAGAGTTAGACTACCTCAGATCAGTCACTGCTGAGGAAACAGAGCATAGGTACTTAAATGGATACAGTATTGCCTTGACCTTTTGCATTTTGTATTGCATTTCAGCTGTGTCCCATTTTTTACAAATGCAAACAGAAGCAAGTATTTTATTTAGCAAGCTGAGTTTGTTATGCTGTACACTTTTAAATTATAAATTTGAGATACATAGAATAGCTACTTTTCCCTCCCATTTATGCTTCTTTTCTGTCTTATTTTTGCTTTGGTTCTAACATGAAACGCACCCTTAAACTATCCTACGTTTTTAGATTCTTTTTTTCTTCATATATTGAGTCATCTTATTTATGTGGCACTCTCTGAAACTTGTGTCCCCTGTATTCCCTACCTGTACTTATCAATTTCTGTTACTTTTAGTGATATGGGGTAATCCAGACTTTTATTATAATTGGTGGCTCTGAACTAAATTCCTATAATTATTTTAAATGACAATGAGGGAAAATACTGAAAAATGCCCAACATTTTGAAAGCATTCAAAACAGTTTTAAATACCCATACATGCAAGTATCCTCTTCATGAAATGTTGGAAATCACAAGCTGTTGGTTAGCTAAATATCTATAAAATATTTTCAGCTAGCATATATGTACTATATTATATAAGCCCACTATAAATATTTTAAAACAGTATTTTTGTTTGTCATTACCAAACATGAAGATAAAATCATTTAAGTTAGCCTAAAATACAGGAATTTGTGGGCTATTGTATTTACTTTAAAATATTTAACTTTTTGCATGTAGTCAAGGCATATATCATTGAATAAAATTGTAGGATGTTTAATGTTTAAACAGAATGTATTTTATTGTGGCTTTTTCTCATTTATTGTGGCTTTTTCTAATGTTTTAAGATAAATACACCTAGCAGAAAGAAAATGTCTGAAGCATCAATGATTGTTCCGGATACAGACAGATACACTGTGCGAAGTCCAGTACTCTTAGTCAATACCTGTAAGTGTTAAACAGTCTTGAAAGACTTGTAGCAAGTATTTTAGGAGAGGAACTTTTAGTTCAGAGAAACTCAATATAAAATAAAAATATGAATAACAGTCTCTTTTAATTAGAAAAAAGATAGTGACTTAAACAATTTTAATATTATTATTCTGTGTTCATTATAATAATTTAAGCAGGAGGCATTATGACATAGTGATTAGAAACAGTGTTGGAGTCATCAGGTTTCTTGGGTTTAGTTCTTTACTACTGGCTTTGTACTTGGCAAACAGTATCCTTTAACTAAATTAAGACTCAATATCTTTTTCAACCCATGAAACCAAAATACCTTCAGTTTAACAGCCCTGTGCCCAACAGATTTCTCAAATGAGCAATTTCGGGTTTGAATCATTCTTTGTATCTGCTCTGATGGTTTTCCCCTCTTGATAAATGGCATAGTATCCGCTTAGTCATTTAAGCCTGAAACTTGGGAAATGTCCAGAGAACCTCCATCTCTTAACCTTCCTCACCTGAAAGTTATCTCTGTAACAACAGGGGAAAATAACTGCTATCTTTGTTCTTTTAGCAACACCCCATAGAAGAAGTAGGGTACCACTACAAGCAATAAATTCTGCCAAAAAAGCTGATGTTTCTAAAACATCAAAAAGTGGAATGGATTATGCTGTGTCACTCAAATCTAGCCAATCCGATGGAAGAAATATATGGGATAATAGAGACAAAGTAAGGATACTTGTGTTAAAATGAATTTTAACAAGTTATTTTAGAAATTCATACTGAGCTGCCTTTTCTAAGTATAATATGTTTTTGTAAATACCAGTAATCTCTGAAAGCGTTCCTCTGGTATGTGACCCACTGTGCTTACATTAAAAGTCTGAAGTACCTGTTTCCTTGAACCTGAAATTTACACATTACTAAGAGAAAGGAACTTTTCTATCATTCTTTACTATTACAAACCTGTGTCTGCTTTGAGAAGACTAATAAGAATGTGAGGTCAGAGGGGAGTATATCTTTAAGTGTCTCCTTAAGTGGGATGTACTAATAGTTAAAGCATAAACATCCTCAGATACACACATAGGCTGCAGCATGAACCCAATGAAGAACCCCAAAGATGAAAACTAACTTAAATTAGTGTGTAGAAAGATGAATGGCATAAAATTTGAATATTACAAACTATGGTCAAAGTAATGGTTTATGTAGTGTAGCATAAGTGATTGTTAATAAAGTCATTATTTTTTCTGAATTTTTGGCGTGGTTCTGAGTATTGTATGATGACTGCATCCTAAAGAGGACAACTAATGGCAAGGTAAAATATCTGCAGCTAGAAAATGTACTTTGCTGGTAGTGATGGCAATTTGTTTGGTTTTGTTTTTAATCTGGATCTAGGATGAATCCACGACTATAGAAAGAAATTCAGGGAAAGAATTACCTGAAAAGTGGTCAGAATTTTTAATGACTTAATACTTCATAAGTTTCAGCTCTTTGATCTTAAGTAAAAGAGAATAGGGCTTGAAGTCAACAGCAACAGGAGAGGTGTACATGGAAACTCTAGAAATCATAATTAGCCTTAAGAGTAGTACTCTGGGACAAGATTAGAAAATTCGTGGGATTTTCTGCCTCCTGTCTTCAGTGAAAGTTATTTTTTGTGTGTTTCAGGATTAGGCAATTAATGGTCTAGAAAGTGTGCACAGTGTTCATAAAATGTAAATATCTTTTAATTTCCCGAAGGCAAACTTACATCTTCAAGCCTTAATGGTCTTTGAAAAGCTGAATTCATATAGTACCTGAATTTATGTTTACATACATGTATTTCCTCTGTTGATAGCAGAACAAAACTACTAAAGTTATAGAACATGAAGAAAATGAGAATAATGAATCCCCAGACCAAAATTTCAGTAAGTACTTTTGTGGATTAATTAAAGATTTTTAGTCACTGTGAGTACACCTGCAAAAATAAGTGTGTGTGTGTGTGTGTGTGTGTGTGTGTGTGTGTGTGTGTGTGTGTGTAGTGCACACATGTACGTGTGTCAATATACAAGTTTGTGCCCACTAGCATGTGTGCATGCAATTGTGTGTTTGTCTGTGTATATACATGTGTGTTCATGCAAATGGGTGGGAAAGAAGAAGAACAAATGAACCCTTTCTCTACTCTTCTTTTTAGCCCCAATGGCTTTGATTAATTTGAAAATAGTAAGTTTATAATAACAGTGATGGCATTATATAAATAAATGTATGTGGATGAGAAAATAGTCTGTATAACTACTGCTTCTGGGAAATATGAGTCAGAGAGGGAGGAGGGCAAAATCAATGTTCTCATACTTAAATGTCCTCTTCTACAGGATTATATTCTCACTTCATCCTTCCAACCACATGAAAAACTAAACATACTATGGTTTTGTTTTTTTTTTAGATGAAATTGAGGACACTTTTTCTGATGTATATGCAGTGGAAAAAGTAGATGAGCCTGCGTGAGTATGAGAGAACCTATCAGACCACTTAGAGTTTATTCATGTTATTTTGGGTGAATTAATTTTAACAGATTTGAAAACAAGGTGGTCTTATTATTAGTATGCAATTTCAATAATAGCAATTATAATCATTTAATAGCTATGATGGAACAATGAGGAATAGGCTGTCCTTTTTCTTTCCATATGAAGCAGCCATAAGATCTTTATAATACTAGTGTGGATTTTTTCCCTTGGTTTAAATTCATATTAAGATAACGCTCAGATGTGGTAGGATGTTCAGTATAGTGTCAGTAATGGTACTTTTCTAGTATTTTTTAATCTTATCAATTATGTAATTTATACATGCTGTATATAAGTTTTTCCACATTTAACAGTCTTCTCAAGAAACATTGACTATAAACATGTCTTAAAGAGTCATGCATCAGTGTTTGATAATATATTGAACAAATACATTTTTTTTCTAGAGTATCTGGTGTTATAAATGTCTCTAAAAATAAAGCACACTCCAAGTGGGCATGTTGGACACCTGTAACAACTATCAAACTCTGCACCAACCAGAGAGCCTGTGCTTTACCAGGACACACTTTTACCCAAGGTGAAAATCATCTTACTGGTTTAATAGTGTTCAGGGAAATACACTTCTCCTAAGTAAAAAACAAGTAATTTTAGTTACAACAACATTTAGATATTACCAATATACTCATTATAAAGACTTTCTCATTCTTCCACTAGATACTGGTGTCAACAAAAAATGTACTAAACAAAAATCAGTATCTGATGATGATTCTGAAGAAACACAAAGGGCAAAATACAGGAAAAATGTAGTCAAGTACAAAAAGTCAGATGAAGACGTTTGTGAAAAAAACAAGCAAGAACAAAATCATCCTAAATATTCACAAAAGAAAAATAATGAAAATGCTAAACAGAGTGATTGGCATATTGAATCTGAAACTACTTATAAATCAGTACTCCTAAATAAGACAACTGAAGAATCACTCATCTATAAGAAGACATGTGTATTGTCAAAAGATGTGAATACTACTGTCTGTGATAAAAGCCCTTCTAGAAAAAGTATGAGGAGTCATACAAAATCAAGGAAAGAACTGACTTCTGAACTTAATTCGTATGCAATAAAAGACATACCAGTGGTGAGTGTTGGATATATTCATTTCTTACACACCCATACAGTGCTTACTGTTAAGAGAGGCTTGACTGATTGCTAGAGATTTGACATGGATAATACATTGTTCTTTAGTTCAGTTCCTAGATGCTTCCTTAAGCTCCCCATTCACCTCCCTAACACAGCCCTGTGGAACAAGACTTGGTATAATCAAGCATCTAAATAGGTATGAATAATCAACCCTATATTTCGTATTCAGTCCTTCTGAAAGTGTAAATTGAACTGGTCTTTCATAATTTTTTTTCTATGAGTGGCCATTGTGTGTGCTGTTACTTTATAAGTATAGCCTACAGCTATCCTTGTTTGCTTTCTGTTGCTGTGATACATGACATAACCTAAAGGAACTTGAGGAGGAAAGAATTTGTTCCAGTTTACAGATTACAGATTACAGTCTATTATGAAGGGAAGTCAGGGCTTGTTCTCCATGGCTCACTCAGCTTCTTTTTCCCCATCATTTTTAAATTTATTTTACATAGCAACTACAGTTTATCCTCCCTCTTCTCCTTGCATCCCCTCTTCCCTTTTACTCCCCCATCCACTCTTCCTCCATCTCCATTCAGATGGGGTAAGGCCTTCCATGGAAATGAACAAAGATGGCATACCAAGTTGAAGTAGGATAGAGTTCCTCTCCCTGCATAAAGGCTGAACAAGGTATTCCAGCATAGGGAGTAGGCTCCAAAGAGTCAGCTCATGCATCAGGGACAGATCCTTGTTCCATTGCTAGGGGCCCCACAGAAGACAAAGCTACCACAGTTGTCACCCAGACACATAGAGGGCCTAGGTTGGTTCCAGGCTGGCTCTGTAGCTCTCCATCAGATTTCTGAGCTCCCAAGAACGTGGGTCAGCTGTCTCTGTGTGTTTCCCCATCATTATCTTGACTCCACCTTGCTCATATAATCCCTCTACCTTCTCTTCAACTGGATTCTGGGAGCTGGGAGCTCCTTCTAGTGCTTGGCTGTTGATCTCTGCATCTGCTTCCATCAATTACTTGATGAAGGCTCTGTGATGACAACTAGGGCAGTCACAAGTCTGATAGCAGGAGAAGGCCAGTTCAGGTTCCCTCTCTACTATTGCTAGGAATTTTAGTTAAGGTCATCATTGTGTGTTCCTGGGGGTTTCCCTAGCACCAAATTTTTCCCTAACCCCACATTGGCCCTCTCTGTCAAGATATCTCTTTGTTTACTCTCCCCCTCTATCCCTCCCACAACTTGACCATCTTATCCCTCATGTTCCCTTCCTCTCATCCCTCCCCTTCTATTCCATCCCCCTGTCCACCCTGGTTTACCCAGAACAACTTACCTATTTCCTCTTCCCAGGGAGATCCATCCATCCCTCTTAGAGCACTCTTTGTTACCTAGCTTCTCTGGAGCTGCTGATTGTAGTCTGGTTATCCTTTGCTGTATGTCTTATATCCATTTCTGAGTCTGGGTTACCTTTCTCATGATGGTTTTTTCTAGTTCCATCAATTTGCCTGCAAATTTCATGATGACATTGTTTTTTTGTTTGTTTTTTTGTTTGTTTGTTTTTTTCCTGCTGAGTAATACTCCATTGTGTAGATGTGTTACAGCAGGTTTCCCCGCCGGCTGCCGCTGGTTCTGCCGCCATTGTCCTGCAACCACGTGTGCCCCAAATAACACTCTGAGACTCTGTATTTGATACAATCCTGTTGGCCAATTACCATTACTGTTAATGGGCTAGCTCTGTCTTAATTATTAACCCATTTCTACTTATCTAAGTATTTCCACGTGGTCGTCTTAACGGGGAACCGCGCTGCAGGCGTCCTGCTCCTTCCCGGGCTACATCTCGACTCCACCTTTCCACTTCTTATTTCCTTCTCCTAGTCTCCTAGCCCCCCCTATCTGGCTATCTCATTGGCCACAGTGCTTTATTAACCAGTATGAGAAACATATATACAGAATAACATCTCCCATCATCTCCTCTTTTCTGTCTAAAGTAAAAGAAGGTGTTTAACCTTAACATAGCAAAATATACCATTCAACAGTTATCAAATAAGAATCACAGTTAACAATATTTAGTCCATTAACATTTTGTAAGACTTAAAGAAAATATCATCTATCCTATCTTTGTGAGTCTAAAGTCCTATATGTAACTTATCTTTAATCCTAACTAAGGAAAAATATAGTCATAACTACCTGTCTTCAACTCCATCAAAGACCACAGAAGGATAATATATAAACTCTAGAAATGACAGAGACAAATCATTGCCTGGTCAGTCACCCGAAGTTCTTCTGTAATGTTCCATCTTCAGCCCATAGGCCATAGTGTGTGTCCAGACTCCTCAGCAAAGCAGGAAACTTTTCTCCGTGTCCTGTAGACTGTCTGGCTGTCTGGCAGCCTCGTCCATGAAGCAGGAATCCTGTAGCAATGTCCATCTTGAATCAGCAGTCACCTTTTTGTGGGTCCTGCATGTCCAGTTTCTACAGCATAAAGTCAAAGAGTCCAGACAAGAGAAGTACCTTGCTCAAATGGCTAGTCTTGCCATATTAGAAGCAAACTTCGTAACGAGTTTCTTCGATGTCCATCTTCCTTTCTTCTGTAGGTGATGTTACCAGGAGCAGTTGTGCCTCATTGTCAAGAAAATCCTAAACCATTTTAAATGCCATATTCTGTAGGTCTTTGAAAGGTTTGAAGAATGCCTATCCATCTCAAATACATCTCTGTATATCTAGAAATCCAAACTAACTTAATTCCCATAGGTAACTCTCTATAATCTGTACTAAATTATTACATTACATTTTCTAATGAGCTATATAAACACAATACCTAAACAAGAGGAGAAATATACATATCACAAAATTGACCTTAAATTGTATCAATAAAAGAAAATCCATTTCAAAGCAAAGTATTCATATCTATACCTTAATTCCCTTTTTTACCTTTACAAGGATTGCTTGTGTCATTAACCATTTATAACCAAGCCCATATAAATGAAAACAAACATTTATAAACAATATTTGGGAATTTGGGCGTCGTTCTTTCCAAACTACTTCCTGCTGGTAGAGGGCGCTGTCATGGGGGTCCAAAGAAGACACAGAAATCTTGGCAGTAGTCTGCAAGGCTTTGTCTCAACTGCTTTGAATGTTGGATCACCTGGGGAGTTGTTTCAGGGGGTCTGGCTTGATCAAACCACATAAGTCTGGAAAGAATCCATAGCCTTCCATTTTCTGTGGAAATAAAAATAGAAATCCTTTTCCCCAGTAATTTGTCCTTAGGCTTGAATTTTTGAGTCAAAGCATTTTTAAAATATATAAATTGAATTAATCTAGCAGCATTTCTTTTATTAGGTAGTTGTTTTCTCAGCAATCAAATAATTTAAAGACAACAGAAGTGTGTATAGTATCCAAAATCTCTCTGTGTTTTCCATCTTTACATGGCTTTTTTATTACTCTATTTCTTCTACTTCTATTTTTGCATATTTTGAGACAGGGTTTCTCTGTGTAACTTTTATCTGTCCTGGAATTCACTCCATACCAGGTTTACTTTGAAATCACAGAGATCTGCTTGCCTCTGTCTGCCGAGTACTAGGATTAATTCTACTTCCTTTTTTCTTTTTTAAACCATTGTATCCTGTTTCTTTTTCTCTCCCAAGCCAGCGTATTTTTAAAAACACAGTGTAAACCTTTATTGCAGCTCTCCTACATACCAATGAATTGTTAGCAGAGCTCTTTAAAAGCAAGGTGCTTTTTGCCGCTTATGCTAATTTTGGAAACCTCCCTTAAAGGAGCCGTGCAAATCTCTGTCTACAGCAAAACAATTCCAATCAAAAAAATGCTGCTACCAAGAAGTCTCTGTTCCCTTGTTTCTAAAAACTATTTTTTAAGCTTTTGTTAAGTTTTAAATGAAAGATCTCAATCCCACTTCTGACACCATTATGTTACAGATCCCACTTCTGACACCATTATGTTACGGCAGGTCTCCCCGCCGGCCTCCCGGACCTGACGCCACGTGGGCCCACAGCCGCGCCAGCCCCAAATAACACTCAGAGACTCTGTATTTGATACAATCCTGTTGGCCAGTTACCATTATTGTTTATGGGCTAGCTCTGTCTTAATTATTAACCCATTTTTACTTATCTAAGTATTTCCACGTGGTCGTCTTATGGGGAGCCGTGCGGCAGGCTTCCTGCTCCTTCCCCGGGCTACATCTTGACTCCACCTTTCCACTTCCTATTTCCTTCTCCTAGTCTCCTAGCCCCGCCTATCTTGCTATCTCATTGGCCACAGTGCTTTATTAACCAGTATGAGAAACATATATACAGAATAACATCTCCCATCATAGATGTACCACATTTTCTTTGTCCATTCTTTGGTTGAGGGGTGTCTAGTTTGTTCCAGGTTCTAGGTATCACCAGAATAATGTTGCTATGAACAGAGCAAGTGTCCTTGTGGTGTGGTTAAGCATTCTTTGGGTATATGTCCAGGAGTGGTATTGCTGGGTCTTGAGGTAGATTGATTCCCAATTTTCTTGGAAACCACCATACTGATTTCCAAAATGATCCATTTGGACTTGAGTTTTTTTTTCCTCAGGGCAACAGATATGTATCTATTCTTCTACTTGTCAAAATCCATTTATGCCAGCACCATTTGTTGGAGGTGTTTTCTTTTGTCCAATGTATACTTTTTGGTTTCTTTGTTAAAAATCAGGTATTCATAGGTGTGTGGGTTTATATCAGGATCTTCAATTCAGTTCCATTGGTCCACCTGTCTATTTTTATGCCAATACTAAACTGTTTTTATAACTATAGTTCTGTGGTAGAGTTTGAAGTAAGGGATGGTGATCACTTCAAAAGTTCCTTTCTTGTACAGGATTGATTTGACTATCCTGGGTGCTTTGTTTCTCTATACGAAGTTGAGTATTATTCTTTCAAGGTCTGTGAAGAATTATGCTGGGATTTTGATGGGGATTGCATTGAAACTGTAGATTGCTTTTGGTAGGATTTATATTTTTGCTATTTTAATCCTATTTATCCATGAGCATAGCATGAGGGATCTTTTTATTTTCTCATCTCTTCCCCAATTTCTTTTTTCAAAGGTTTAAAATTCCTGTGGCTGTTAAAGTGTATTATTTCTCTGGTTTCTTTCTCAGCTCATTTATCATTTGTATAGAGGAGAACTACTGATTTTTTTTTTGAGTTAATCTTTTATCCAGCCACATTACTGAAGTTGCTTATCAGCTGTAGGAGTTCTCTTGTGGAATTTTCTGGTCATTTATACTATCATTTATATCATCAGCAATTCCTTTTCAATTTGTATCCCCTTGATCTCCTTTTGTTATCTTATTGCTCAAGTACTATATTGAAGAACCTCAAGTACTATATTGAATGTGAAGAGAGTGGACAGCCTTGTCTTGTTCCTGATTTCAGTGGGATCACTTTTTCTCTCCATTTAGTTTGATGTTAGTTGCTGGTTTGCTGTATATTGCTTTTATTATGTTTAGGTATGTTCCTGTTAACCCTGATCTCTCCAAGACCTTTATCATGAAGGGGTGCTGGATTTTGTCAAAGGCTTTTTCAGCATCTACCTTTTATACCTCTCAAATCCTGGAATTAAAGGCATGAGCTCTGATTTGCTCTCTGATAGCCCAGGGTAGTCTAGAACTCAGAGACACCTCTACCTCTGAGTCCTGGGATCAAAGGTGTGTACCTGGCTTCTATAGCTAACTAGTATGGCTGTTTTGTTATTGTGAGTTGTTTGTAAGAGATTTCTCCAAATTCTTTATATAGGCACTTAGTGCTGTGCACTTTAATCTTAGTACTGCTTTCATTGCATTCCCTTAGTTTGGGTATGTTGTGGATTCATTTTCATTGAATTTTAGGAAATCTTTAATTTCTTTATTTCTTCCTTGACTCAGTAGTGGTTAGGTTGAGAGTTGTTTAGCTTCCATGAGTTGTAGGCTTTCTGTAGTTTGTGTTGTTGTTGAACTCTAACTTTAACTTTAACCCATGGTGGTCTGATAAGATAAAAGGGGTTTTTCCTATTTTTGTTGTATCTGTTGAGGTTTGCTATGTTACCGAGTGTATGGTCAATTTTAGAGAAGATTTCGTGAGGTGCTGAGAAGGTATATTCTTTTGTGTGAAATTTTCTGTGCATTTTTATGAAGTCCATTTGAATCATAACCTCTGTTAGTTCTCTTGTTTCTCTGTTGAGTTTCTGTCTGGCAGATCTGTCCAGTAGTGAGAGTGGGTTATTGAAGTCTCCTACTATTATGTATGGAGTTTGATGTATGATTTAAGCTTTAGTGATGTTTCTTTTACAAATGTGGGTACCCTTGTATTTGGGGCATAGAGGTTCAGAATTGAGACATCATTTTGATGGATTTTTCCTTTGATGACTTTGAAATGTCCTTTTCCATCTCTTTTAATTTTAGGTTGAGTTCTATTTTGTTAGATATTAGGGATAGATATGCTAGTTTGCTTCTTAGAACCATTTGATTGTAAAATCTTTTCCTAACACTTTACTCTGAGGTAGTGTCAGTCTTTGAAATTGAGGTGTGTTGTTTGTATGCAGCAGAAGGATGGATCCTGATTTCATATCCATTATGTTAGCCTGTGTGGTGACATATTGTTTATGATCTAATAAAGCTTGACTGGAGATCAGAATGCAAAGCTAGCCACAGCCAGGCAATGGTGGCACACACCTTTAATCCCAGGACTCAGAAGACAGAGTCAAATGGATCTCTGTGAGTTCAAGGCCACCCCGGGCTAACTGAGAGTAAATTTGTCTAAAAGAGAAACAGAGTCTCGACTTTAATCCCAACACTAGAGAGCTATGAGACAGGAGCAGGGTCTCAGTGCTGCCAGTTAGCCTTTAGCCACATTGAGGGCAGGATTGCCCAGCTTTGCAGAGGTGAGAGCTCTCTGTTTGCTTGACTGCTTTGCTTCTCTGATCTTCTGCTTGAACCCCAACATCTGTCTCTTGGTCAATAATTTGCACTATAAGCCTGTATCTTTTTATTGTCAAATTGAGTCCATTGTTATTGAGATGTTATTGAACAGTGATTGTTAATTCCTTTTAGTTTTTTGTTTTGGTGGTGGTAATTGTAGTGTGTGTGTGTGTGTGTGTGTGTGTGTGTGTGTGTGTGTGTGTGTGTTCCCTTTCTTTAGTTTTTGCTTGTTGTGAGATTATCTACTGCTGTGTTTTCTAGGACATGACTTGAGTTCCTTGGGTCAGGGTTTTCCTTCTAGTACTTTCTATAGAGCTAGATTAGTGGATAGGTATTATTTAAATCTGGCTTTGTCCTGAAATATCTTGTTTTCTCCATCTGTGTCAATTGAAAGTTTTGCTGGGTATAGTAGTCTGGGCTGGCATCCGTGGTCCCTTAGTGTCTGTAAAGTATCTGTCCAGGACCTTCTGGCTTTTAGAGTCTTCATGGAGAAGTTGTGTGTAATTCTGATAGGCCTGCCTTTATGTGTTACTTGGCCTCTTCCTTTGCAGCTCTTAAAATTTATGTGTTTAGTGTATTGATTATTATGTGGCAAGGGAACTTTTTAGACTGGGAAAGTTTTATCGTATGATTTTGTTAAATATGTTCTCTGTGTCTTTGAGCTGGGATTATACTCCTTCTATCCCCATTATTCTTAGATTTGGTCTTTTCATGGTGTTCCTGATTTCCTGGATGTCTTATGTTAGCAATTGATTGAATTTAACATTTTCTTTGACTGATATATCTATTTCCTCTGTCATATCTTAATGCTTGAGATTCTCTCTTCTATCTCTTATATTCTGGTAATGCTTACATCTGTAGTTCCTGTTCACTTCCCCAGATTTTCCATTTCCAGAATTCTCTCTGTTTGTGTTTTCTTTATTGTATCTTATTTCAGTTTTCAAGTTTTGAACCATTTCCTTTACCTGTTTGTTTTGTCTTGGCTGTCTGTGCTTTCTTTAAGGGATTTATTGATTTCTTCCAACTTTTTGTCTTTTCCTTGACCTCTTTAAGGGAATTTTTTATTTCCTCTTTAAGAGCCTCTATCATCTTCACAGAGTAATTTTTAAGTTTGTTTTCTTGGGTTTCAGCTGCATTGGAATGTTTAGGTTTTGCTGCTGTAGGATCACTGGGTTCTGGTGGTGCACATATTGCTCTTTTGGTTGTTGAATGTATTCTTACACCAGTGTTTACTCATCTTTTCTTCCAGTTGGTGTGGCTTGTGCTTGTATCTGTGTAGTCTGCTGTGGTTACAGGGGAGGGCTGGCAGTAGGGAAGATGTTTAGGTGTGTAGGGTTGGGTGGCATAGTGAGTCTTGGTAGGGGTGCGGGTACGCAGCCTTGGCGGCAGGGTTCTCACCTGCCTGATGGCTATGGGGACTACACCAGAGCAGTGTAGCTCTGCCAGCCAGCCTTCATTCTTACATAGCCCCTGGGCCTACCTGGCACTACCCATAGAGATCTGGGCTCTTCGTTTTCAGTCATTAGTCAAGAAATTGCTCCTACAGGCAATGTGATGGAGGCAACTCTGTCAATGAAGGTTCTTTCTTTTCTGTTGATTACATCTTTTTCTAGATAATAACTATTACCAGTATAAACAGTAAACAAAATAAGCTGTGTTGTTTTCAGAGAGATTCATTCTTGTCACATTAAACAAGTAACACATCTTGTGTCATGAAGGAGTAGTGATAAATTCTGTTATTTATTAAAACAGACTGTAAAATGATTAGCATACTACTTCCTGTTAAGTTTTTAAAAATTCATATGTTTGACCCCAGGACAAAATATAAAATCAAGAAACTTTTAAATATTTAAGTATTATTAGAACTTTTAAAAATAAATTATAGTGGTGATAATTCTTTGTAGTCCTTTAACTTTTCAAAACTTTTTCTTATCCTTTTTTTAAAGAAAAGTTTTGTGGTTGCAAATTGTAAGAGTTAGAGATTTCTCATAGAGTCTTGTTTTCATTTTTCATTAATAACATCTTAAATGGTGCATTGTTAGAGGTGTATTATTACTGAAACATAATTATTGTCTATAGTTTATAAGATTTGTATTATAATATATTTTGTACTATATATTTTTGTGCTTTTATGCCATTGAGTTTGAATTCCACTGTCACAGAATTCCTGTTTTCTACCTATTCTGAATAGTGGGTCACATAATTTGTTTAGAGTTTTGTCAAAAGTCTTCTCAAGCAGCGATATCATTTTGTATCCCCATCAGTAATGAGAATTAAGCTGCATGCTTGCCAGTACTTAGGGTTTTCAGTTTTAGCCATTCTAGTTGGAGTGATGTTTTCAGTTGAAATTCCTTAATGTCACATGATGTTGAGAAGCTTTCTTTTTTTTCTCCTTTTCTTTCCTTTTCTTTTCCATTCCATCTGTTTGGGAAGTTACGATTCTTTTATCATTTATAGGTGTGCTTGTTTTTCTGTTGTGTTTAAGGCTACTATCAAATACAGTTGCAAAATTTTTCTCACCATCTTGTTTCATCTATAAACAGTGCCCCTTTTTTTCTTTTTTAGAAAAGCAGTTTTTAAATTTAAAGGAACTGCTTAACTTTATTTCATGGTGTGTGTGTGTGTGTGTGTGTGTGTGTGTGTGTGTGTGTGTGTGTGTGTTTTAAAATCTCCTTTATGAAGGGTACTGACAAGCACAATTCACCTAGATTATCTTACATAGCATCCTCAAATGGTTTACATTTAGGTCTGTGATATAGTTTAAACTGCTTGTGAAGAGCAAAGGTCTATTTGCTATATACCTGTTCAGTGTATTCTAGCACCACATTTGTATAAAGTGGGGACATGATTGTGACTTATCTAAAGTATGGTTGAGTGGAAGGTTTTTATTGTAGATACAAGGGAGAGTACAGCCGGAGGCATCTGGAAATATCCAGAACAGAGAGAGAAAGTGGTAGAGCAAACATAGCTTTGTGGGTAAGAGCATGAGAGAGAAAGAAAAAAGGAGACTAAAGAGAGGAGGGCCAAGAGAGTGCATGACCTTAAAAATCAGTGTTTTAGGAAGGGGGTGGGATGAGAAGGGCTGAGGACAGCCACGAGTACTGAGTGTGCATGGAGGCCAGCATGGACTTTGGTGTGCTAGTAGGCTCCACAATTAGCCTGACACAAATAAAAAGACTTTCTAAGTCTCTGATCTATTTTTTGGTCTTTTGTTCATTATATTGGTGTGTTGGGGAATCTAATTCTAGGTTCTTGATTCTATGGTATTATCTTTTGCCTGTGTTGGCATTCCAGTTCTGTCTTGATTGCAGTGTTTAATAGTCTAGAAATAAAGCAATGTCAGTTCTTCCTGTTGCCTATTGGCTATCATTAGCTTTTGAGGTTGAATTTATTTCTAACACAAAGTAGGTTGCTGGTATTGCATTAAAACCATAAAGTTAAGTCTTCAACTTTGACAGTACTCTATAATATGTATGTGGAACATGTTTTGGATTTCCTTGGTTTTCTATTATCAGAGTTGTATAGTTTTTCTTTTGTGTAGATTTATAGTCATTTCATTTTTGAGTTGCTAGTGAAAATTGACGGTTCATATGAAAGTGATTGACTCTTGTTTTTTAATTTTTCATCTTGAAACCTTACTATTTTTATTTGCTTTTATGAATTTTATTGTATATTTTTAGGAGTTTTATAAAAATTATCTATGAAGTTTTAATTTTTTTCTTGCTTATTATTGAGTTATCTAGGCTTCCAGTATGATTTTTAAAAACAAGTGAAGAGATTTAAAATACTTATCTTATTAAAAAAAAGGATCTAGTTTCTCACTGTTGAGTATGATGCTAGTTAAAACTTTTTTTGTAATTTTGAAGTTTTTTAAAAAAATGAGTATGACTGTTTTGCCTGCATGTGTATATGTGACCACATGTATGCACTATCCTTGGAGATACAAAAAAAGGTGTTATAACCCTTGGCACTAGAGCTGTAGATGGTTGTGACCTGCCATGTGACTGTTTCAAACTAAACCCAGGTCCTCAGAACAGCTAGTGCTCTTAACTGCTAAGTCGTAGGTGTTAGTTTTTCTATCATCGTGATCCAGATACCTGAAGAAAAGATTTTTAGAGGCATATTTTACTTCATAGTTAAAAAGATTCAGTCTGTAGCCTCTTGGCAGGTAGCACATGGTCGTACAAAGCTACTTACCTCATAGGGGCCAAGAAGTAGAACAGGAGGGTGTAGGTGGGTTTTCCTTTCTTGCCCACCAGTTCCCAAATAACCATTATGGAAATTTAATAGCTTAGCTAACAGCTCAGGCTTATTACTTACTAGCTCTTAATTAACCCATTCCTATTCATTTATATATTGCCATGTGGCTTGTGGCTTTTCCTGTTCTCCAGTATGTCTTGTTCCTGCTGCATCTCCTGGCACTCTCCTCTCACTCTGCACTTCTTTCCAGCATTCTTTCTGCCCTGAAAATTCTGTCTAGTTATCAGCCAATCCACTTTTTATTAAGAAAGAAAGAAATACACTGGAAGGCACAGGGAGACCGAGTACACATTATATTCATCAAAGGCTTATCCTTAGGTGATTTACATTTTCCATCAAGATAGCGCCTATCTCCTAACCCATTCAACTGTGAATTTATCAATAAAACAATCTGTTAAAGGAGATTAACACTATTACCATCCAGTGACTTCTCTCAGTAGTGCCTGTAGCTAGGGCCAAGCCTTCAACATGTGAACCTTTCAGGAGATTCAGGAAGTTTCACGTGCATACTATTTATGTGTGTGTTTTATTTGGGTATGGAAATTCCCTTCTCAGTTTGCCAAGGTTTTTTTTTTTTTTAAATCATCATCTTATAAAATGCTTCATGTGGTCGTTTGGTAGAACTTTTCTTCTTCAAGCTATCTGAGGTGAGAGATGACGGGCATTGAGTTTAAAAAGCTGACACAGTGCTACATACCAGGTGTAACTATTATTTGATTCTGGTATGCAATTCTTTTCTAAAATTATGATTGGATTTTCTATCTGTTAATAGCTACTGACAGTTTACTTGTTTTGTGATTTTTTTTATAACATTTATTTATTTCATGCTGGACATAATTATACATGCCCTTTTTTATAAAAAATGAAAACAAACATTTATAAACAATATTTGGGAATTTGGGCGTCGTTCTTTCCAAGCTGCTTCCTGCTGGTAGGGGGCGCTGTCATGGGAAAATCATTCCTAAGAAGATGCAGAAATCCTGGCTGTAGTCTGCAAGGCTGCATTGTCCCATTGACACTGTTTCAGGGGGTCTTGCTTGATCAAACCACATTAGTCTGGAAGGAATCCACAGCTTTTCATTTTCTGTGGAAACAAAATTAGAAATCCTTTTTCCCAGTGACTTGTCCTTAGGCTAAAATTTTGAAGTCAATTTTGTGCCTTCTATGGTATATTATGGAGAATTTTACACAATTTCTTTCTTAAATGAACTCACTAGTAAACCCACCTGGGTCTGGTGCCTTTTGTTTTGTAAAGTTAAGTGTTGATTGTATCCATAAATACAAATGTTTTCATACCCCATTTCTCTTTGCCTGAGTTTTAAAAAATTGCATCATTCGAGAAACTCTATCTTGTTTGTTACCAGAGTTATGGATATGGAGCTCAAAATTTTTCCTCAATTACTGTCCTAAGGTGCTTGTGACTGAAAGTGATGGCTTCTTCATTACAGGTGTTAGCAATTTTTGTCTTTTTTGTTTATTTCCGAGTTAACTTTGCTGGAAGGCTGCCAGTTTTACTGATCTTTTCAAAGAATTGTCTTTTCCCCCTGAAGTTATTTTTATTTTCATGTAAAATAACTTTTAAAAATATGTGCCAAGCATTCAGCATAGCTCTCTGTGTATAGGATGGTTTTGATTGCTGTATAAAGTCCAGTCTAAGTAATTCCTGACCTCTTATTTTTTGTAGGTCTCTGTAAACACAGATTTCCTAAAATTTCAGCCTTTATATTCCTTTGAAGGTTAGCTAGTAGTCTTAAAGTAACTTACAATTGTTTCAGAAAGAAAAGTCAAAAGGGAAAGGATTTACTGGTGCAGCAGAATCCTTGATAAACCAAATTAATAAGAGATACCATCCAAGTAACAGCACAAAGTCAACAAGAAAATCAAAGGAGTCTCTGAATGGCAGGTATATTCATAAATGGAGACATGATTATTTTTGACAGATAAAACTAAATGGGCTTGCATAGCATGGAAATGGTTTTATAGACATGTTTGAATAATGTAACCTTCTAGTAGGATGTATTTATGAATAATTTTTATCAGTGGTAGCTATTTAAATTATATGACATAGTGCATTCCAGTATCTTATTATGCTATAAAAAGTGTAAAAAGTATAAAACAGTATATTGTGTCATTCAGAGAGGAATCAGTAAGATATAAACATCTTGAAATTTTTATTTATGGAACCTAGTAATGGCTAAAACGAAGTGTGTTAACAATGCATTGCTCGATGAAGATGTAGGGTGTCTGTGAGCTGAAATAAGTGTATTAACTAATAATTATTGTTTGTAATATTTTTGAAAGCTGATTCTTATTATAAATATTCATTTATAGGCTGTGAGATTATTCATTCACATTTAAATTCACTCTGGCCCTGTACAGTAAGGAGAAAAGTACTTTCCTGTATAACTATAACTATTCCTTTTACAGTGTTTAGCACTTCTTCCTATATTATAGATACAACTTACATTTTTAACTCTGTCACTTACAATTTACTGTGAGATTGTAAAACTATCAGCCTGAATAAGGATTTTGTTTTAGTTTTCTGTTGTTGCCCATTTTTTTGCATAGTTAATTTAGTAATCCAAATAAGTTTTGGTATATTTGATAGTATTTATGAAGAATATTTTATTGATATTAAGTGCTCCTTAAATACTGTCACTATCTCTGTTATAGTGGATTTTCAAAGAAATCTGACCTACAGTTCAGTAAGGTAAGTGCTGCTTAATGTCACCAAACTTTTCATAGTCAGACACAGTATTTAATTGTAAATACTAAAATAGTAATAAAAATGGTATTGGATTATTTGATGTAAAGTCATAGAGTACTTCTAAGTGAATTAAAACACTGAAAAAATTAGTTATAAGTTAACTAAATAGTTTTTAACCTTGTATTTTTCAAAGAAAATGTTCTTTTTAAGCTTGGCCACATGGTATACTTCTGTAATTCCAGTTGCTTACAAAGCTAAGGCAGGAGGACCAAAAGCTCAGGGCCTGCCTAACTAACTTAGTGAGACCCTGTCTCAAGAGATGACTGATGCAAGGATAGCACCTCAGTGGTGTGTAGGTAGCCCTTGCCTACCATGTCTGAGGCACTAGTTGTAGCCCATAAACCATGAAAATGTTTTCAAATATGGATCGAGAACTTTCTTCTTTGGGTTCATAATTTAGTCTGCATTCAGTCTGTCACAATCTCTTTTCAGTGGGTTTTGTTTTTATTTGTTTGCTGACAACATTTGTCCTGACAAATCCTAAAATTTTTCTTAAAATATTTAGTGTTCATCTAGGCTATATAGTTCTACTTGATTTACTATTTATAGTTTGTTTTGGTTTTTGTTATTGTTTACATGGTTTCTTAATTTGTCAAATATCAATGGTCTGTTCTCTGATTCTTAGCTTGTTGTTACACTAGGCCTGCCTGTGTAATTTACTTTGCATGTTTGTGCCTGCCTCTTTGTTACATTTAAATACTAGCTTGTTTATTTCCCAAAATATACATGTCCTGATTTTGTTCAGAAACCTACTTGGTTTCTGTTAAGATGAGAAAGTCTTACCGGTTTTTTGTTTTTGTTTTTTTTTTTTACCAAAACAAAAACAATAACAACAAAAAACCTCTTTGCAAGGCAGTGGGTTTTTTTTGGGGGGGGGTGGAGAGGGGACTGCTTTTTTTTTGTTTTTTTTGTTTTGTTTTTTTTTTCAAGACAAGGTTTCTCTGTAGCCTTGGAGCCTGTCCTGGAACTCACTCTGTAGACCATATTGGCCTTGAACTCACAGAGATCTATCTGCCTTCCTCTGCCTCCCAAGTGCTGGGATTAAAGGCGTGTGCCACCAATGCCTGGCATTACAGTGGGTTTATTGAGAAATTTTTACTCAATTGACTTATTTTCACTGAGAAAAATATTATAAACACCAGAGTTACGTTAGCGAAAGCACAACTAGAAAATGTGTTACATTTTAATTTCACTCGTGACGTGTCTAATGCGGCTAGTAATCTCATGTCTTAAATGCTTTTATGTAAACCTCTTTTGTATTTTATTTTGAAAAGGTTCAGAGAAAAAGTTACAGAAAACTGAAGACGACTTTTGTTAATGTTACTTCCGAGTGTCCACTGTGAGTAAATTTTATTGTTTTTGAAGATACTGAATTTCCCTATGCAATGGTTCTAACATTTGTCTTTGTTTTCCACAGGAATGATGTATATAATTTCAGCTTGAATGGCACTGATGAACCTGTTATAAAACTTGGAGTAAGCTAGAAATCACTGATTTTGTACTTAGTTCTTCTGTAGTCATCTTGCAGCTATATGCAGTTATGAACGTACATTTGAGATGTATCTTGATATAGATATACTTTGCAGTGTTTAAAAATATTAAATGTTTTTTTTCTGGATAGCAAGCATAGTTATATCTAGGCAGTTTTACTTCCCCTTATTTTCAAAAAATATAAAACAAATGGGTAATTGTGACTTTGCACTGATTTAGCCTTGCTCTTTAAAGAAAATTGTGATTTGTTTGAATGCATTAATAAATAACTGCAAGTCACTAGTAATGTGGTATTCTGTTAAAAACAAAACAACAAACCAAAAACCCAAAAACCAAAGCACCTGCCCTCATCATTTAACTATGAGCAAACCTCAATTTGAATTTTTTGCCTTGTACTCCCCGTGTCTTCCATCTTTCTCTGCCTGTTACATAAGTCTGAATCCTTGCTTGCCTTATGGTTGTTATGTGAACCTGTCCCTGTGTTCGTTTCTCTGTGTGTCAATGTGTCCTTAACAAAAGGCTTTTTATCTGTGTTTATTGAACAGCACAGAAAGCTTCACGTGGGGAAGGAGTAAGGGATACTTTACAGACTTCTGTAACAGAGTTTGATGAGGGATTTAGTCACTGAATTCAACTGACCCCAAAACATCATTTTTTTAAAAATCAAGAAATATGCAAATGTTATGTTCAGGGTATTCATGCATTATTCTGAATTAGGGGCATGGAAGGGTACATAATTTAAGATTATAGCCATTCATTAGATTGGAGAAGTTGGTTACATGGGAAATCTAAATCAACTAAGGTTGGTTGCTACATTATTCTTTTAAAGGTTGGTGAAGCAAACAGGTCGAATACACTGTAGGCTAACAGTCTTAAGTGACTGTGTATTTGACTATGTCA
The DNA here is from genome assembly GCA_030556225.1 of Cricetiscus sungorus. Taxonomy (NCBI): domain Eukaryota; kingdom Metazoa; phylum Chordata; class Mammalia; order Rodentia; family Cricetidae; genus Cricetiscus; species Cricetiscus sungorus. Next base: position 3,602,880 of record JANBXA010000429.1, read on the forward strand.
AATGTGTGTTAACTCTAGCTGTGAGGTTCAGCAAATTTCTAGTTTCTTAGATTGAAAGAGGCATTTATCATAATGCAGTGTCACAGAAAAATACTGGTCCTCACTGGGATAAATATATTCTGACTTGTTTTACTATCAGCCTACTTTTACTATTTAGTTAACTTTAAACAGTACTATGGGAGCTGATTTTAATTAATAGTTCTTATTCTCTGAAGTGAAAGAAACTAGATTTGATATGTTCATTTTTTTTCTCTTTATTTCCATTATTTTTGACATTGTATTTTTTCTTTTGTTTATTTTCCAAATAGATCCAAGAATTTCAAGCTACAACTAGAGAAGCCAGTATGGATAATTCAATAAAATTGTAGGTTTTCTTTTTAAAAATAAAATTAAATTCAGTAGGTCACATTAATATTTACTTTAAATAGAAATCTCCCCTAATCTTGAGTTTTTGACATATTAAAAGAGTGAATTAAATTCTTCTAGCTGTGTTTGTTACTTTAGCACTTATTGATAAAGTCAAAATGTAAAAGTTAATAATTTAATATTATGATTTTGATCATAGAAATGAAAAATTAGTTTTTTATTTAAACTCATTTTATAAAACCTGAGATCAGAAACAATAACCAGACCTTAATTGCACAGCTAGTGATATAGTTAGTGAAAGAGTTAAATAGTAAACCTTAGAAGTAATTTCTCAGTGAGCTCTGTCTAAAGAAAGCAAATAAGAAATATGTTTTAAATTAATTCGTATTTTTGTTCTCCAGGATAGGAATAAGGAATCATGATGAACATGACTCTTCTTTCAAAACAAAAAATAAAAGAGTAAGTTATAGCATGTGATATAGCTATATAAACCAATATTTCTTGTGCTAGAGAAGAAGCTCAGCTCAGTGATTAAGAGTGCTTGGTACCCTGCAGAGGACCTGAGATTGGATCCCAGCACTCAAGTTGGGCAGCTCATAAACCATCTGTAACTCCAGTTCCATGGGATCTGATACTTTTTTGGCCTCTGCAGATACCTGCACACATGTAGATTAACACTTATATCACATAAATAAAAATAAACCTTTAAAAGAGTATTTCTTTTAATAACATTGTAATGCTGGAGATTGTTGAACTAGAAAATAAAATATATGCTGGTGTTTAAAAATGACATTCAGGGGTTAGAGGGATAGCTCAGCTTGAGAAACATAATGGCTGTTCTTCCAGAGGACCCAAGTTGCTCCTATAAAGGAGCTTACAACCATCTGTAACCCTAGCTCCACTTACATGTGTTGTTCAAACAAAACAGTTCACATTCAAATGTGAAACTTTGTTACTGTGTTTGGCTCACAAATTGGATATTTCATCTGGAGTGGTTAAGTACAGCATTACATGTACATGGAATAATAAAGCTTTGCCCTTCAATCCGAGGAACATGGCTAATTCCTAAGATAGCCATATGATAACTTTAAGACAGACATATGGGTGCTGTCAAATTGTCAAGGGCTAAGGATCTTTATTGTATATTATTTCAGGGGATACAAAATAAAAAAAAAACTAAAACACAAGGATTATATCTAGAAAAAAAGTCTACCTGTGCAGTACTGTTGTTGGTATTAGAGCTTGCTGTGAGGTGAGACCAATAGATCGGTGTACACATGAGCAGAAATGATACTGGAAAAATAGAGTAAAATAGTGTGGTGATATTCAGGTTATTGTAACAGTTATTGCATCCAGAAAAAAAAAGCTCAAAGAATCCATGGGGGACTTGGGGGTGGGCAGAAACAACATACTCAATAAATAGACTGGAGGAAATAGTAAAGGAGATTGTGCATTTGAGGCTATAAGAGTTTTATACCTTTAAATCATGAATATGAGTGGGGTACAAATCAGAACTTACCTTTAGCTGTGGATGTTTGAGACTGTCTTTCAAATCCTAAATCCAGAACATGAAAGATTAAAGTAACACTGAAAGGTTTAAGGAGTCTGTATTCTTGGTAGCAGGAAACCTTCAGTCATAGCTGTGAAGATTGAGCTAGTCTGAGTGTTAATAAAGGCTTAGTCTCCAAACTCCCTTAGCTCCCCCTATACAACCTATATAGTAGAAAATCCAAACTAAAGAAAATAAAGCAGGACTTCTTTTTCTGTAGCATGAATTCTAGTTGGTCTCAATAAGAAAAACTCAGAGTCCGATACTTGGGTAAAGCTGAAGGTCAGAGAAGCAAAGCAGCCAGCCACTAGAGTGTTCTTAGCTCTAACAATGCTCAGATTCACAGGGGCGATCCTGCCCTCAGACTGCATCCTCAGACTGCCTAGACTGCTCAGACTGCATCTGTCTTGTCTCCTTCCGCCTTATATTCCCCTCACCAGGCAGCCCTATCACTCCTATCTCTACCTCCCTAGTGCTGGGATGTTACGAGCATGTTTTTCCCTGCCGGTCTTGTCCCAATGCCACGCCAGCCCCCAAGAACACACAGAGACTCTATATTTGATATAATGCTGTTGGCCAGTTACTAGTTTCTTACCAGCTAGCTCTGCCTTAATTATTGACCCATTTCTATTAATCTAAGTATTTCCACTTGGTCTCATCTTACCAGAGAGAGGGCCTGAACCTCTGTTCTCTCCAGACTCTATCTGCTGACTCCTCCTTACTACTTCCTCTTTCCTCCTTGTCTCCTAGTCCCGCCTATCTTGCTTTCCTATTGGCCATCAGTGCTTTACTCATTAACCAATATAAGAAACCTATTTACAAAATGACATCTCCCATTATCTCTTCTGTCTAAAATAAAAAGGGTTTTAACCTTAACATAGTAAAATATATCACAAAACAGTTATCAAATAAGAATCACAGTTAACAATATTTTGTTCATTAACATTTAGTAAGATTTAAGAAAATATTCCATCATCTAGCCTATCTTTGTGAGTCTAAAGTCTTATATATAACATATCTTTAATCCTAACTAAGGAAACTATAACCATAACTATCTGTCTTCAACTCCATCAAAGACCACAGAAGGATAATATATAAACTCTAGAAATGACAGAGACAACTCACTGTCTAGTCAGTCACCCAAAGTTCTTCTGTAATGTTCCATCTTCAGCCTATAGGCCATAGTGTGTCTGGCAGACTCCCCAGCAAAACAGGAAACTTTAAACTGTCTGCCTGTATTGGCAGTTTGTCAATCACTTGTTCTGCAGAATGTCTGGCAGACTCTTCCATGAAGCAGGAACCCTGTAGCAATGTCCATCTTGAATCAGCAGTCACTTTTCTGTAGGTGCTGCATGTCCAGTTTATACAGCATAAAGTCAAACAGTCCAGACAAGAGCAGTATCTTGCCCATATGGCTAGTCTTGCCATATTGAAAGCAACTTTGTAACGAGTTCAATGTCCATCTTTCTTTCTGACACAGGTGGTGTTGCCCGGAGCAGTTATGTCTCTCTGTCAAGAAAATCCCTAAATCATTTTAAATGCCATATTCTGTAGGTCTTTGAAAGGTTTGAAGAATGCCTATTCATCTCAAATACATCTCTGTATATCTAGAAATCCTAACTCACCTAAATCTTAAGTTTTCACTATCATAGGTAATTGTCTATAATATGTGTTAAATTATACATTTCTAAATAAGCTATATAAACACAATACCTAAACAAGAGGAGAAATATACAAATCACAAAGTTGACTTTATATTGAATCAATACATGAGAATCTATTCCAAAACAAAGTGTACATTTCTATACCATAATCTCCTTTTTACCTTTAAATGGAGATTGGTTGTGATCATTGACCATTTATAACGAACCCCATTTAAATGAAAACAAACATTTATAAACAATATTTAGGAATTTGGGCATTGTTCTTTCCAAACTGCTTCCTGCTGGTATGGGGCGCTGTCATGGGGATCCTAAGAAGACACAGAAATCCTGGCTGTAGTCTGCAAGGCTGCTTTGTCCAAGCTGTTTTGAATGTTGGATCACCTGGGACTCTGTTTCAGGGGGTCTGGCTTAGTCAAACCACATTAGTCTGAAAGGAATCCACAGCTTTTCATTTTTTGTGGAAACAAAAATAGAAATCCTTTTCTCCAGTAACTTGTCCTTAGACTTAAAATTTGCAGTCAAAGCACTTTTAAAATATATAAATTGGCTTGGATTAATCCAGCAGCATTTCTTTTAACAGTTATTTCCTCAGCAGTCAAACAATTTAAAGATAACAGAATAGCGTGTAGTATCCAAAGTTTATCTGTGCTTTCCATGTTTACGTGGCTTTTTATTATTCTATTTTTTCTACTTCTATTTTTTCATTTTTTGAGACAGGGTTTCTCTGTGTAACTTTTATCTGTCCTGGAATTCACTCTGCATACCAGGTTTACTTTGAAATCACAGAGATCTGTTTGCCTCTGTCTCCTGAGTGCTGGGATTAATGGCGTGTGCCACCATACCCAATTACTCTCTGTCTTTTAAAAACCATTTTATTCTTTTTCTCTCCCAAGCCTATGTATATTTTAAAACACACTGTAAACCTTTAGCAGTTTTTCTTAATGTGAATCTGTCTTTACTGTAAATCTTTAACTTTTTCTGGCCATGAGTCTTTTATCTGCTAAACAACATTGCTAAAATGAAAGCCAGTTGTTTTAGCCATGGTCTATCCAAGATGGTGGTGGCTATTTTACTGCCAGCACTGGGAGCTGTGCTCACTGCCATTGCCAGCTCTCGTACACACCATTCGGTTGTTAGCAGAGCTCTTTAAAAGTCTTGTGGGTTTTTGTTTGTTTGTTTCTTTTGGTTTTTTGCCGCTTATGCTGAGTCAAGAAACCTCCCTTAAAGGAGCCACACAAATCTCTGTCTCTAGCAAAACAGAGTCCAACACAGAAAAATGCTGCTACCAAGAAGTGTTGCTTGTCTCTGTTCTTTTGTTTCTAAAAACTACTTTTTAAGCTTTTGTTAAGTTTTAAGTGAAAGTTCTCAGTTCCACTTCTGAGTCAAGATGGAGGATGGAGAGAGAAGGATGCCAACCACTCTCTCTGATAAGATGAGACCACGTGGAAATACTTAGATTAATAGAAATGGGTTAATAATTAAGACAGAGCTAGCCTTTATATCTAATACAGAGTCTCTGTGTGTAATTTGGGGCTGGCTGGCGTGGTGGTGGGACGAGACCGGCAGGGATAAACCTGCTCGTAATACTGGGATTAAAGGCATAGGATCCCAAACTGGGATCACCTTTGTGTGAGCTGTTTCTCTTTTAAACAGATTCAGTCTCATGTAGCCCAGGGTGGCCTTGAACTCGCAGAAGATCCATCTGCCTCTGACTCCTGAGTCCTTGGGATTAAAGGTGTGTGTACCACCATTGCCGGCCTCTATGGCTAACTAGTGTGGCTAGCTTTGCACTCTGATCATCAGGCAAGCTTCATTAGATCACAAACAAAATATCACCATGTTTTTCTTCTACATCTGCATATGGTATCAACAACTTTACACTTTCAAAATTGAGCCCATTGAGAAATACAGTGAAGGAATTCAAATTTGTCTTCACTCGTTGATAATCTAACCAGACTAGTGTGAATGTACTTGATAAGAGTGGGTGTGGAAGCGCTAAAAAGTGACAGAAGAGGGACTTGAAGATGGAGATCATGCCAGCTGAAAGAATGGTGACATGTAATTTGCATAGCAGCCAGAAAGATACAAAGAGAAATCAACTAAATGAAATTACTAAGAAAGCAGCAATGCCCTGATGATTTTCCAGATTGTTCAGTCTTTAACCTCTCCACAAACTGATACTTACAGCTCACTTAATGCTGAACACAGATTATTAAGGATATAGTGAACACATAAGACCTGTGCTCCCTTAACTAGATGGCCTAGACAATCTTATGACAACTCTGTGTGGAGGCTTTCTGCGAGGTTTTAGAAGTTTTCACATGATAATGTTTCTAATACAGTTTGGTATGAGTATAAAGTGAAAAAAAAGAGTTATTTATATCACTAAATATATACCCCATTAAAGGATGACTTTAGAGCAAGGCTTCAAGATGAAGGAAGCAAGACTGCTGTGTTGGGCTGTGCTTAACATTTCCTTTTCATAAATGAATGTTGTGGAAATGAGGACTTTGATTAATCCAGCATTGACTTTGTTCACTGCATCATGCCTCTGACTAATCAAGGGCAATATGAGAAATAATATTCTTTATTGACAAATCAGTAATGCTTTAAAAAATTATACCAAAGGATGTACCAAGTGATAGAACTTTTGCCTGGCATATACAAGGTCTTGCGTTAGAATCTTTTCCAGTGCTAAAGAAACAACAAAAAATTGGCAAAACTCCACCAGCATTTAGCTTACTATTTGGAGTATTTAGGCATTTGCCTTACTGTTTGTAACATGTACTGAAGTGTGTTTGTTGATTTTTCTCCCTAGATGTCAACAAGTCATGAGAAAATTCTCTTTAGTGACGCTGAAACAGAATGTGGATATGATGACAGCAAGACTGATATTAGCTGGCTAAGAAAACCAAAATCAAAAAGACTAATGGATTATAGTAGAAATAAAAACATGAAAAAATACAAAAGTGGAAAATCAAGTAAGTTACCTTCTAGAGAAATATTGCAAATGATTATATTCAGTTATATAAAAATTCAGTTACTATGCATAATAACTTGATAATCCTAGGATTTTCTTACATAGTCTTGTTTGTTCCTCTTTTAATCACTGCTACTGTTATTATTAACAGGATCTTATAAGCAGGACAAAAGAGTATGCTAGTTTCATTATTTTGCTAATACGGTTATATTTGTTTAGGTGAGTGAGAGAGACAAGAGACAGAAGGTGGGAAGGGACAGAAGAACATGCCAAAGGCGGATGCTGTCTGTCATCTTCAGTTGCTCTGTACCTTATTCTTTTGAGACCAGGTTTCTCAGCTTGAATCTTGGCAATTCAGCCAGACTGACAAACAGGCCAGCAAGATCCAGTGACCTTCCTGTGCTTGGTTTGCCTGTGCTGTGATTATAATTGTACACTTCCTTACCTGGCTTTTACATTGCTCTTGGAGATCCAACTCAGGTCTTGGTGCTTGAGTGAAAAGCACTTTACCAACAGAGATACCTCCCAAGCCTTTGTTTTAATATGACCTCTAGATACACAAAAAATGTGACTTACCATAATTCTTGGTTCATGACATGTTATCATTGCTTATTTATGGATCACTATTACTCAGTTGTGTAGCTAAAAGTTACAAATAAACTAATAAATGTTCATGAACAACATTCTTAAACAGAGGCAGGGATTGTACCCTGGCACATCTATTTGTTACTATTTATGCTGTCTCTGTTTATGTATCTCAGTGTCTCTGACTTATCCAACACATAAACTTTGTAGAAATTAATTTACATGCAAAAATAAGTATACAGAAAATGTAATAGAGTCTTCTGGTAGAGGTCACCTTACTTGAGTCATTCATGAAGTATTTGATAGAATGTGACTATTTGGTTTTTTTTATGATAATACATTTCTTAACATACTTAAGAATTTTGCATACAGATTTTGATTAAAGATAATTACTGCTTTTATGACTGAGCCTCAATGTCAACGCTTGTTAGTAGATTTTATCTCACTTTTAAAGGGAGACAAAATAACTCTGGACTTGTCAATTAAATTTATATTTATTTCAAGGTAATTGGCCAGTTATGATATGTGAGAGACAGCTATCTTAGAAGTTAAAATAGATGTGAATTTTGGTGTGTGTTTAGAAATATTAGGTGAATGTTTCAAAGGTAAGAGTCCACTCAGATGCATGATGAAACAGTGTAGTATAATCAGGGAATGCAGAATTGGGGTAGTTAGAATATGATATATTTATCATAAAATAGTGAAAGATAAGGCTAGATCTGGTCCAACTATGGATTTTGAAGCAATGTGTTTAGAAGAAACTAAGGAGAAAAGGACAATGCATATACTTTCTTAGAGACTACTGTAAAAGATGTATATTTTAAACATTAAGATCAGGAATCTCAGTGTAGTGATAGGGTTTAAAATAAATACTTCAATCAGTAAATGTACAAAATTAAACTTCTATGACAATTGTTTGTTGAAATGGTTAGATGATAAATTAATATGCATTATAGGACTCTTGTAAATAAGTGTTGCTTTACTAGCTTCACTTGGCTTTAGTTTTCAAAGAAATGTAGAAAGATGGGCAGACATTGTGCTTGAAAAGCAAGAACCAAACGGGACTAAAGATATTGCCAGTAATGTGGCTAAAGTCCTAGGAAAGTGATGTTGTACAAAGTAAAGCAAATCATAGGCAGTTTCACAGGATGTATTATTTTATGAAGCTCAGTCTGTTTAGAAACACATACCTGAAGTGAATTTTTTAAAAATGTATTATTTAAATTAGAAATAATCTTACTTTGCATATCAGTCCCAGTTCCCTCTTCCTCCCATCCTCCCATGCCTCCCCACTGACCCCCCATCCCATCCCCATCCACTCCCCAGGGATGGTGAGGACGTTCATGGGGGATCATCAAAGGCTACCACATCATTTTGGGGCAGAGCCTAGGTTGTTACGAGCAGGTTTTTCCTGCCGCTGCTGCCGGTCTGGTCCCGCCACCCCGCTACCACGCCAGCCCCCAATAACACTCAGACACTCTGTATTTGATACAGTCCTGTTGGCCAGTTACTATTATTGTTTATGGGCTAGCTCTCTCTTCATGATTAACCCATTTCTACTTATCTAAGTATTTCCACGTGGTCATCTTATCCGAACGCTGTGGGCCGGCATCTTGCTTTCTCCATGCTCTACATGCTGACTCCTCCTTCCTAATTCCTCTTTCCTCCTTGTCTCCTAGCCCCGCCTGTCTTGCTTTCCCATTGGCCACAGTGCTTTATTAATTAACCAGTATGAGAAACATATTTACAGAATAACATCTCCCATCACTAGGTTGTTTATCTAGGCTGAGAGTGTAGCCCTCCATGGGGATTGGACTCCAAAAATCCATTTGTATACTAAGGATAAATTCTGGTTCCACTGCCAGAGGCCCCATAGACTGCCCAGGCCTCCTAACTGACACCCATGTTCAGGGAGCCTGGTTTGGTCCTTTGCTGGTTCCCCAGCTGTCAGATTGGGGTCCATGAGCTTGTATTTGTTCAGGTCAGCTGTTTCTGTGGGTTTCCCCAGCATAGTCTTGACCACTTTGCTCATCACTCCTTCATCTTTACAACTGGAGTGAAATTTTTTTTAAAGCAATAAAAATAGATTTTAGCAAAGTGATTAACAGGGATATAGAGAATTGTAAAACATAACAAGTAGATTCATCATTACTCAGAGGCTCTTAAAGTTGAAGGTAGATTGATGGATGCTAATATTCCTTAAAATAATATATAAAGTGAAAGACAGGCAATTCACATGATAACAAACCCTGAATAAGAAATCACCAATTCCAACATTTAAGTTTTGAATAAGTCTAAACATGTATTTCCCATCACAATGTCGTATAATCTGTCTGATACAAAGTATAGGGAGAGAGAATGCTCCCAAAGTAGCCTGGCAGCCCTGAAGACCACAATCTCTAGCAGAAAAGCTGAGCTTCAGAGTTCCTGTGTCATAGTGGCTTGAAGTCACATGTAGAGGGAGAGTTATTAAATGTTTAAAAGTGTTGAGGTTGAGGGGCTTCTTATTTTATGATTTTAAATTTATACTTGCAGAAATGTTATGAATATTTCATTGGTTAAAAATTTAAACTTATTTTCCTGAATTTTGCAGGGCTATCCATGGAAAAGAGGCAGCCAAGATCCATAATGGTAACCAAGAAATAAAATACTCTTTAAAGTCAGTTACAATACCACCACCATGCCTTCATTTTCTTACCAGTTTCCCTAGCTGATCCTTGGTCCTGCCTTTGTATTATTTTCTCATGCATTGTATTTTTAATCAGTTTTCATTGTGTGTATGTGTTTAAATGTGAAGAATATCTGTCCTGTTAGAGATTTCATGATAGGAATAAAACAGTGGTAGATGACAAGAATAGTAACATAAAATACAACCACTTAAGTTTTTCCAATCAAGAATCATTTCATTCCTACATATATTTTGTATATAATTGTCGGTGTACCATTTATTAGAAAATAGCTTATATTTCTGGTACTTTTATTACGGATATTATAATATTCAGGAAATTTTTTTTCTAAAGGTACCCAATAAAAACATTATCAAAAATGATGGTGAAATAGTTGCAGATGTGAGAACTAGACTTCCACGAAGAGCAACAAAAACAAAAAAAAATTACAAAGATCTCTCAACTTCAGAATCAGAATCTGAGAGTGAAAAAGAAGTCTCATATTTATTTAAAGATAAACTGCCAGCAAAGGTAAATAAATACAATTATCTTAAACTACTTAATGTTTTTATGTATGCACAGAGTACTTACAGCATGCCCATTGCTAGTTTAAGTACTTTACAGATTTATCTTGAAATCTGATAGGTAGATGGATAATTATTGTGAGTAATATAATCCTAATCTCAAATGAGAATCTGAAGCTCAAGAAAGAGAAATTCATGTAGCTAAAAGTTGTAGAGACAGAATTTGAGCCTAGAGAGTCTGTTGCTAAAGATAGATCTTTGACTACTACACTATGTTGAGTTTTTTGTTTGTTTGGCTTTTGGAGACAGGGTTTCTCTATGTAACAGCCTCGGCTGTCTTGGAACTCACCCTGTAGACCAGGCTGGCCTTGAACTTACAGAGATCCGCCTGCCTCTGACTCCTGAGTTCTGAGATTAAAGACTGTGCCACCACCACAAGCTTGCTTTTATTGATCTCAATTCATCACACCATCATTTGTTCCTATTTGTATTCCTTTACCTCTTGCATGCAATGCTTTAATACATTATAATGCTTTATACATTATAATTGTATAAACTGAGGATTTCAGAACCAGATTTATGAACTGATGATGTGACTCCTCCTAAGGTTGGTTGGTGGTAGATTTTTATTGTAGACATGAGGGGAGAGGAGAGCCAGAGGAATCTGGAATGAGTCCAGAACAGGGAGAGAATACATTAGGATGAGCATGGCCTGCAGGCTGGGCTTGACCGTGAGGGTTAGTTAGGGGGCGAGAGATGAGACAGAGAGAGTGTGGGGGCAAATGAGACCAAGAAAGAGGGACAAGAGAGAGAACTAAGAGAAAAAGGAGAGGGGATGGGATACGGTGAGAAGAGCCAGGATATCAGCATGGGCTCTGAAATGTATAACAGATACTTACAATATGGAGGGAACCTGGAGGCCTGCATGTGCTCTGCTATACTAATAGGTAGCCATTTGTGTCTACCCCAAGTGATAAAGAAACTGGCTCCTTTGGCAGAGGGGATCTGGCTTTCTGAGGAATGATGACTTTTTTAACCCCCAGAATTTAGAGAAGTGAAGTATCCTTAGGACCAGACAACAATCCCCATTTTTCTATTATTTCTTGGTTTGATGTTAATGTACCCACCATCAAATATGTCTTTCTAACCCTTTCATCTTATCCATCCTTAAAAATAAAAACCAAAACAATGACCAAAACAATCCTGAGAACTAACTTTCCTGATACTCTAAGAATGAAAATGCCCTTTCAAGCTCTTCCCCAGTATATACCCAGATTTGTAACAAATTGTCTATTGTTTCTATTGTTGTTACTCTGAAGAAAGACCTGAGTTTCTCAAGTACCTTTGGTCTGATCCAGTGTTACTCATGTGTGTCTCCCCTTCACCATCTTGGTACACAGACTTCTTAGTGTCTCAAGCACATGAAATCCAGGAATTCTCTTTTCCCCAAACTGGATACAGTCATATGCTTTGAACCTGCACAGCATTCTATTTGTAGAAAATTATAGTCTGTGTAGTCAACATATTTTCCTAGTGTACTAGAACTTATTATTGCTAATATCTAAGCTTTTGTAATGGCCTCATATAGTAATAAGTCAATAAATATTGTAGTGTAATGTATATGCCTAATTGTGTAAATGTATCTGAGCATAAATTGAAGTTACTGATGCATTTAGGAGGAGAATTTGCATCCCAGAGTTCAAACAAAGACACTTCCAAAGAAACAACAGAAAGTCTTCACTACAGAAACACCAGAAGGACAACCATCAGAAAACCAGAAAATTTCCTCTGAGCTAAGAGATGGGAGAGAAGACTGTCTTTCCCTGTCTTCTGCGTCTATGTCTGGAAGCCCATCATCTGTGGAAGTGATGAGATGTCAGTGTACTTCATTTCCCTTGCAATTTATTGGGATAGTTAACAGTTTTCTTTTGTGTTCTATAAAAATTATTTTTGGGAAATTTACTTGAGATAACTAGTTTAAAAGTTCATTTTAAATCAGCTAATGCGAATAATTTTTTTCTCCAACTGGAGAACATAATAGAATATCTAAAGTTGTCAAGACATTAAAGATCAAATGATTCAATGTTGAAATATTTAACTCATAAGCTATAAATAACTGCAAAAACATAATTCTAATATTCTTTAAGCTCAAGTATTTAATAACATATAAACTATATATGGGATCCTTTATATAATTTTTTGACAAAATTCCAAGGAATATTGTGATGGTTCTATGACCTCACACTAGTTTATTTTCAGAAACAATACCTTTTGCTTTTATTTAAAATATTAGTTTTAAAAATACACATTCTTTAGAGTGTTGACGTATGTGTGTCTTTCAGTCCCCAGAACCAAGTTCTTGTGAGGCTGTTTTAAAATAGTTCCAAATGTGAATGAATCATTTCAGTTAAATTCAAGACTTACATGATAATGTATGTGTTTTCCCTAAAGTGCTACAAAATCCCTTTATTTCACAATGCTCAGAATCATTGTCATATTAGATAAGCTCAGACAAATGTGCATACCTTGATTTGAGCTGAAAACTGAGAATTGATTTACATTAAAACTTAAGTGTTCATTTTTTGTTTTGGCACATGCATACATGTACTTGTTCATGTGGTATGTTGTTCCTAAATAGCCATTTACCCTGGAACTTTTTTAAGTAAGTAGTCTCATTGGTGCCAGGGCTCACCAAATAGAATAAGCTGGCCAACTGATTTCCAGAGATCCAACTCCCAAGCTCTAGAATTACAGGCATGTTTCACCTTGCCTTTTTTTTTTTCTTTTGTGGGCTCAGGAGATGAACTCGGTCCTTGTGGTTATGCAGCAAACACTTTCTGAGTGAGTTGTTTCCGCAGCCTTAATGTCCTGGTTTTTTACTGAGCAACTTAGACCAACTATTTTTTTTTTTAAACTTTAACCATAGTCACTATGTTATAATATTTTAGATAACAATTAAGTTGATCATTATTATTCATCTCATACTATAGATACTTTTGTTTGAATTGTTTTTTAAGGTTCCTAAGTTTTCAACTAGGCTTTTTTCAGTCTTAGTATTTCAAATACTAATAGTTCAAATTCAAATAGTTGGTTGGCCTTAAATTCCTGAAAGTGTATATTTTTAAAATATACCTAACCCTTGGGGATTTGATAAATTATTGAACCTATCATACTCTTTCCTAGACCAAGCATGAACAATAATACTATTTTTTGTATGTTTGTGTTTGTGGGGAGTCTAGGTATGGAGAAAATAACAGAAAAGGATTTCACTCAAGATTATGACTATATCACAAAATCTCTTTTACCTTATCCAAAAACTGCATCACCTGAATCCTTAAGAAGTAACAATAAAATTGGAGGTCAGGAAAAATCGCCCAGGATCAGTGAGGCCAGTACCCTGTATGTGAGAAACAGTTGTTCGCCTGTTCCAGGACTGCCTTCTTTGGTAAGGACATAATTTTCTTTTACTATTCGCATCTCAAAATGGTAAGCCACTTGCCTATAATGTCCATCAAATTTATATTGCATATTTGTTACTCAGTGCTTGTAACCTTTAATAAGCTTTAGCTATTGAAATCATAAATTGACCAAACTGGAAAGAGTGTAGTTGAAAACCATATTGCTCAAGTGTTTAGTTATATAAGGATTTAGAACTCATAGGTACTAATCATTGCTTATAATAAAATGGTATTAATGACTGTTTAGGGCTTGAGGTATCACTTACAGCACTTGTCTAGCATGCAAGAGACCTAGATACAATAGCAGCACTTAAAAACATACAGTAGTTACTTAGCACACCTGTGTCGAAGATCCAAAACTCCTGATACATTGAGCCTCTGACTTGCCACTTTTACCTGAGTGTTTTTTACTTCTAGATGATACTAAGGCCCTTTTATTTCAAAACCAGTGGTCTTTACAGGGGGTATTTTGCAAACAAAATCTTAGGTTAAACTGTCAGTATGTCAAACAGTTCAGAGTAAGGTTTTTGGGATTTTTTGGGGGGGTTGGGGTTTTTTTGCATCCAGGATCATTGCTTTCTTTCCCCCCCTTATAAAACTTTAATTAGAAACAATCTTACTTTACATAACAATCCCAGTTGCCTCTCCCTCCCATTTTCCCATGCCCCCACTGATCCCCATTCTACCCCTCTTCTGCTCCACAGAAAGGATGAAGCCTGTCACATCATTTGGGGCAGGGCCTAGGCCTTCCCCAGTGTGTGTAGGCTGAGAGAGTATCCCTCTGTAGGGAGTGGGCTCCCAATGTTCATTCATACACTAGGTATAAATACTTTTCCATTACCAGGGGCCCCATAGACAGTCCAGTCCTCTTAACTAACACCCACATTCAGGGGCCTGGTTCGTTCCTATGCTGTTTTCCAAGATCTTAGTCCATGAGCTCCCCCCTTGTTCAGGTCAGTTGTTTCTGTGGGTTTCCCCAGCCTGGTCTTGACCCCTGGTCTTGACCACTTCTCCCTCTCTGCAGCTGGATTCCAGAGATTCTGCTCATGTTGAACTGTGGATCTCTGCTTCTGTTTCTATCAGCTATGGGATAAAGTCTCTAGGATGGCATATAAAGTAGTCATCAATCTCATTATCGGGGAAGGGAATTTAAGGTAGCCTCTCTACTATTTCTTAGATTCTTAGTTGGGGTAATCCTAGTATATCTGTGGACATTTCCCTAGTGCCAGATTTCTCTTTAAACCTATAATGGCTCCCTCTACTAAGGTATCTCTTTTCTTCCTTTTCTCTATTCTTCCCCCAACTCAATCTTCCTGCTCCCTCATATCTTCCTCCCCCTCCTCTTCTCCCCTTCTTTTTCTCCTAACTCCCTTTCCCCTCGCCTCCCCTGTTCCTAGTTTCCTTGGGAGATCTTGTTCCTTTCCCCTTCACTGGAAAACCATGTATGTCTCTCTTAGGGTCTTCCTTGTTTGCTAGCTTCTCTAGAGGTGTGGATTATAGGCTGGCAATCATTTGCTCTATGTCTAATATCTATATATGAGTGAGTATATACCATGTTTGTCTTTTTGTGACTGGGTTACCTCACTCAGGATGGTTTCTTCTAGTTCCATCCATTTGTCTGCAAATTTCATGATTCCATTGTTTTTCTCCACTGAATAGTACCCCATTGTGTAAATGTACCACATTTTCTCCATCCATTCTTCAGTTGAGGGGCATCTAGGTTGCTTCCAGGTTCTGGCTATTACAAATAATGCGGCTATGAACATAGTTGAACACATGTCTTTGTTGCATGGATGTGGATCATTGGGTATATGCCTAAGAGTGAAATTGTTGGATCTTGAGGTAGACCTAGATTCCCATTTTCCTGAGGAACTGCCATACTGATTTCCACAGTGGCTGTGCAAGTTTGCACTCCCACCAGCAGTGGAGGAGTGTTCCCCTTTCTCCACATCCTCTCCAGCATATACTGCTGTGGTGGTTTTGATTTTAGCCATTATGACAGGAGTAAGATGGTATCTCAGAGTTGCTTTGTTTGCATTTCCCTGATGGGTAAGGATGTTGAACACTTTCTTAAGTGTCTTTCTGCCATTTTAGATTCCTCTATTGAAAATTCTCTATTTATTTCTGTGCTCCACTTTTTAATTGGATTATTTGGTGTTTTGGTGACTAGCTTCTTGAGTTCTTTGTATATTTTGGAAATCAGCCCTCTGTCAGATGTGAGGTTAGTAAAGATCTTTTCCCATTCTGTGGGCTGCTGTTTTGTGTTGTTGACTGTATCCTTTGCCTTACAGAAGCTTCTTAGTTTCAGGAGGCCATCTCCTATACCAATTTGTTCAAGGGTAGCTCCCACTTTGTTCATTGTGGCTAGCTTATGTTGAAGTATTTGATCCATTTGGATTTAAGTTTTGATTCTATCTCTAGATGCTTGAAAAAGCTTTTGACAAAATCCAACACCCCTTCATGATAAAGGTCTTGGAGAGATCAGGAACAACAGGAACATGCCTAAACATCATAAATAGCAGTATACAGCAAACCAGCAGCCAACTAACACCAAACTAAATGGAGAGAAACTCAATGTGATTCCTCTAAAATCAGGAACAAGACAAGGCTGCCCACTCTCTCTATATCTCTTCAATATTGTACTTTAAGCACTAGCTATAGCAATGAGACCACAAAAGGAGATCAAGGGGATACAGATTGGAAAGGAAGAAATCAAACTTTCACTATTTGCAGAAGATATGATAGTTTACATAAATGACCCAAAAAATTCTACCAGGGAACTCCTGCAGCTAATAAACATCTTCAGCAAAGTGGTAGGATACAAGTTTAACTCCGAAAAAATCAGTAGCCCTACTATATACAGATGATAAAGGCACTGAGAAAGAAATCAGAGAAACATCATCTTTTACAATAGCCACAAACAACACAAAATATCTTGGGGTAACACTAACCAAACAAGTGAAAGACTGTATGACAGGAACTTTGAATCTTAAAAGATTTAAGATTTCTTTCTTAAAAGAAAGAAATTAAAGAAGATACCAGAAAATGGAAAGATCTCCCATGCACTTGGATAGGTAGGATTACCATAGTAAAGATGGCAGTCTTGCCAAAAGCAAAAACAGCTACAATTATACAATGGGAGGAGGAAAGCACCTTCAACAAATGGTGCTGGCAAAACTGGATGCTGGTATGTAGAAGACTGCATATAAATCCATATCTATCACCATGCACAAAAACTTAGTGATGTTTTTTAAGACAGATGTAGGAGGTCTAAACCCTGGCCTACCTCAGCTCTCCACGCCTCTTTGTAAGCCACATTTTTCTACAGTTCATAAACATGCCACCTGTTAGTACCCTGTTAGACTATCATTTGCCTTCCTGCATATTTTATAATAAGACCTAATTCTTCCTTAAGTATTATCCTTAAAATATTTTCCTTTAATGTGAAAATGTTATTTTTTATTTAAAAATTAGGTTTTAGTGTCTAGAATTTCCTATGAACAATGAAAGTTTTCCACTTACAATGTTTGCATTAAATAACTCAAGCTTAGTCTTATTGATCATATGAGTCTGGCTGTTAGTCACTGTCTTTGTCCTAGTACTATACTGCTTAATTTTACACTTGCTGGGTGTTTCACACACAAAACCCCCACATTTTACATTTCTGGAGTTTTAAAGGTTTTAGCTTTTTTAACAAGAAAAAAGGCCACGAAGTAATAGTTTTTTTTTTTTTTTGCTCTTTTATTAAAAAATGTTTTTTGTATTTTGTGTGATCTTGCTGAATTCTATAATTTCCCAGATTATCATAGATTTTTCTCTATAGGCAGTTATGTGAAGTATTATAAAACTTGATTTGATGATGAATTATTGTGCTTTCATGTTCTTTTTCTTTTTAAGGTGACTTGACTTCTGAAGTTTAGAAGGCATACATACTAGCAGGCATCTTTGCCCATGGGCTTTACTAGATACTTGTCATTGAGCTAATTAATATTCTATTTAAGTGGATGCTGAATTTTACCATTGAGTGAATTCCCTAAAATTTTAAATTGTTTATTTCCTACTGTTTCATTCAACTTTTTCTGTTTTTAAGTAGTTGTCTAACTTCCTTTGGGTTTCTTTTTGTCTTATTCATTCCATTCACAGCCCAGAAACACTCCGACCAAGAATTATTCTATCATGAATAGAAAAAATACAAATTCAGTGATAGATAATCAGAGAACCTTACATTATAACAGCTATTCAGATGTAAGCAGTAATAGCTCAGAGAAACGTTTTATGGAAACTGGATCTCCAGATAGTCATGAAAACCATATGCAAAGCAAGAGAGAGGTAATATGTTAATTCAAATTGCTAGTCTTCAGTAGGAATAATACTACCAAGTATGTTTCTGTCTTTGTGTGACTTGAGAATCTGATATTTAACAGGTAGAATGATTTAGTCATGCGAAAATTGAGATTTTTTAAAGGAAAGTCTTAAAATAATGAAGATGTAGAAGCCAAATCCCCGAGTTTATAT
Organism: Cricetiscus sungorus; assembly: GCA_030556225.1. Taxonomy (NCBI): domain Eukaryota; kingdom Metazoa; phylum Chordata; class Mammalia; order Rodentia; family Cricetidae; genus Cricetiscus; species Cricetiscus sungorus. Next base: position 3,621,187 of record JANBXA010000429.1, read on the forward strand.
AAGACTTTCTGGCTTCATTATTACATATAAATTTAATTGGTTGAACTTCTTGTATATAGAAAACTCCATTGGTCAATAAGTAAAAATATTTAACAGCCTATATACTATAGAAGATGGAAATAAAGTGTCATATCTTAGGGTGAGACTAGGATATGAGCTAGAAGATTACACATATTAAAGAAATAATAGTAATCTAACTAAAATTAATGTTTTTTAAAAAACTGTGTTCAAATAGTGAAACACAAATTTAAAGGTGAAAAATGTCACTTACAAGACAATTTTCTTTATCTCTCTATTTCCTAGCTCAAATAAAGACACTAATACAAGGAGAAATTGAAAGTCAGAAATGTCCAAAAATGTCAGGTCAAGATGATTAGGATAAAATTGATGTTAATTTAATATCAAGATTCATTTGTATCAGCCTTTAAAGATGAAAAGAAAGGATAGATAATGCCATGAAAAAGAATTTGGGAGCATTTGAAATCTGTTGGCTCAGGAACAGAAAGAATAGTCAAAGATGAATACAAGTGTTTGTTTAACTGCTTTTCCTCTAATTTCTAATATTTTAGGAAAGTCATGCAGCATCTCCATTGTCATTGTCTAGTGAAATAACAGAGAAAACATGGCTTGACATGCCCAGTGACAATACTCATGGATCAGGTGTGTAAGCTTAGTCTTGCCTTTTAAAGATTTACTTTTTAAAAATTTGTGTTGCTTGTATGTATGCATATGCTCCATGTGCATGCAATGTCTATGGAGACCAGAAGCTGTCAAGTTCACTGGAACTGGAGATAAAGGCAGTTATGAACAACTGTGTAGTGCCAGGGACTGAGCCTGGATCCTTGCAAGAGCAGCAAGTGTTCTCAACTATTAAGCAATCTGCCTAGCCACAGCCTTGTCTTTTAAAGTCATTACTAATACTTTGAATTTATACCTAAATGAATTCTACATTTCAAGTAATATCATTAATGTCAGAAATAAAAAGTATATGTACTTTAACATAGTTGTTTAAAAGCTTTTTAATTAAAGCAATAAAGTAGTTAGATGTATTGGATCAGAGTTTTAGCACTATTATTCTTAACTGTTTCTTAAGGGCCCAGTCTACGTAGCCACAAACGGCGGATGTACCTGGAAGAAGATGGTCTAAGTAATTCCAATGAAGCAGAAGTAGAAGAGGTAGAAGAAAGAGAACAACTTCTTTCCAAAAGACTGTGTCAAAGGGAAGATTCAGACCATCACACCTACAAAAGTGAGCAGATCAAAACCCTGTCTAGTTGCAGTTACTTCAGGGCAGCTTCCTATAGTTTGACTTCAACAAAATACAACTCTCTTTGTAAAAACAACTCTGGGCGAATCTAAGGTGGATATGCACTTTTATCACAAATTTGACTTTATATAAAAGTTGTAGCATGGGTCTTAAATACTCAAGAGAATTCCTCCATCATTCTATCATGTCTTAAATTTAAATTTTACTGAAATCTGAGTTCCCTGAAGTGTTAGTCACAAAATACTCTTCAGGTGCTTTTGCCTTATTAATGGGTCAGATTTAAAAGTAACAAATACTGCACTTTAGTAGTTGTTTGTGCCTGAATAGCCCTATCAAAGGGTTCTGTGACAAGTAAGAATTTCATCTTTTATATTATATATAAATATTTATTATTTTTCTTATTTTACATATTGATCCCAGTTCCCTCTCCCTCCCTCCCTCTCTCCCTTCCTCCCATGCATTCCTCAGAATTTCATTTTTAATTTAAAAAAAAAAAAAACTTCTGTTTTGGGTTTAAACACAGAAGCTTTTTGTTCTCAGTCTGAGTGAGGACAAGGATAAATTTTGTAGTAATGCCTATTTTAATATTAGCTCGTTGTTTTCATTTTTAATGTCTGAAATTACAGCTTCATTATCAACACCAGATTTTTCTATTCCTGAGGACTGGCGACAAGAGTTACCAGGTGTTGGAATATTTTTTGATAACATCAGCTCAGACTATAAGAGGAAAACTAACGTGAGTTACCTTATATGTTACACACATTACCATGGTGTAATACACTACAAGTTTCTGGTAGATAATGAATGGCTTGTCTGATCCTTGGCCAACCCAAACACCCATTTATGAATCTGACTTTGCATATATGATAAATTGGAATGATTGTCAGATGTAAAAGACACCTCTCATCACTTCTAAAAATCTCATACACACAACACACACACACACACACACACACATATATATATATATACAAACACACATATATATACACACACATATATATGTACATATATATACACACATATATACATATATACATGAACACACATATATATACACACACCTATATATACACACATATATATACATATATACATGCATATATATACATATATACATAAACACACATATGTATACGTATATATACATATACACATATATATATACACATATATACTATATATATATATATATATATATATATATATATATATACATAAAACACACACATATTCCTAATTCTTCTTTTCACTTTTTCTTTGCATTTTTACATTTTGGGTAGCTTGTGACTTTTCCTGTTTTACCAATTTTCATGCCTCATGTTTAGAGATTTTACTTTGTTTTGTGTGTGTGAAGTATGTATACATACATATGTGCTTGTGGAGGCCAGAAGTCTCTGTTAGGTGTTTTCAGTTTCTCTCCACCTTCTCTTTTTGAGAAAAGATCTCTCAATGAAGATAGTTTGTCTGCGCAGCTATATTGTACTGGCTGGCTAGCAAGCACCAGACACCCTGTTTCACCTCCCCAGAGTTGGCTTTACAGGTACATGTCCCTGCACCTGGCTTTTGGGTGTTGGACATCCGAACTAGTGTCTTTATGCTTTTATGCTAAGCATTCGACAGATAATTATCTCCTTGTCCCCTTCTTTAGACATTTTAATCTCACAGAAGCTACTATTGGTGGAGAGTAGCACATAATACAGTATCTTATATTACCAGCTTTCTTTCACCAGATCTGTAATGTGTCCTTAGTTTCTGAGGATTCAGTGAAATGATGTATACAAAGGACATCTTAAAAATAATGTTTACCTATTGGTAATATGTAGAAAATCACATTCTCTTATATCTTTATTTGAACAATGGTAAGTACAGTTAGTATGTTATCAACCTCATCTCTGGATTGCCTTTTCCTTTTGTCCAAAGATAAGATCTGAAGTTTCTTAAAATCTTCATTTTTCTCTAAGGGCAAGATAATCTCTAATTTTACAGACTGTTATGTATCTCTGGTAGGTGAAAATATAGTTGTGAAAATGGTAAATTCTATTAAGCAATGCTCTTGAAAAAATCTATAATTAGTAGCATTTTTATAAATACTATAAATATGTAATATTCCTAAAAGCAGTAGAAAATTGAATTCTATCTAAATCCTGACCTACACAACTAGTCACTGCTCTGACTGATCTTATTAAAAAATTGACTTTAAATAATTTCATTTTTAATCTTCTAAGTTTTCATTAGTTGTTTATGTGTTATGGAAAGACTTTTTCATAATATTGTTTTGGTTAGCTTGTTATTTTTATGAAGACATTTTAAGTTTAAAAGTATTTTTCAGACACAACATAAAATCATGGATGACTTTACTACAAAGACATTAAAACTGACTCAACAACATCTAATGACAATGACCCATCAAGCTCGGGGACAGAGGTCTGTACCACAAATCTGTCTGGTGGGCCATACATACTGTGTGCTTATGAGCTGTGTGGTTCTAAAATTATCTCATTTTGTCCATTTTTAATAGGGATGAAAGTCTTGACAAATTCCAAGTCACTCTCCTAGATGAGCTGGAAAAAGTTGAAAAAGACTCACAGACTTTAAGAGACTTGGAAAAGGAGCTTGTGGTTTGTGTTTCTAAAAAAATATTTTTAATTTTTTTCCTCAGAATATTTAAAGTCTAAGTATAGCTCTTTTAAAATTGTTTTTTCTCTACCTTGAGAGACTGTTGCAAGTTTTTGTTCTGTAAAACAGCTCTATCTTATATCAGCTGCATTTGAAGTTGGGAATTACAAACAAGTTGTATAATGATGCCTTTCGATACTATGGGAGATAATCTAAGAGATTTTACTTTTAATACTTGCAATCTGAGTAAGTGTATGTTATACACAGTATTCTTAGCCTATATCCAGTTTTTAATTAAATTTAGATTAGTGGAGATACATTATTTCTACTTCCAGGTTTTAATCATGTTAAAGTACAAGAGTTTTATTATACCCTAAAACTTAGGACATCGGGGAAAAATTAGTTCAGAAGATGAGAGCATATCACCAAAGCGAACAGGAGAGGTTAGTATGCTTTTCTTAATGGATAGAATCTGTAAGCTTGGAGATGAAACATAGCATATGCTGGAATATGGACTGGTATGTAAAAAGTGAATTCTCATTTTATTTTATTAGGTTTCATGTTTTGAAAGCATCACTGGATAAAAGTTTTGTTGTCTGTAACTCTGCCTATCAAGAGGCTATTTTTACATCTGAGGTATAAATTTATATACTTACCTGTAACCTTGATGTTAGTCTAACTTGTATTTTTGTTGTGAAAATTCAATAAATTTCATGAGGGAACTACATTGCTTACAGATGCGTCTGATGAAAGCAAACATGAAAACGCTGCAAGACAAGCTACTTAAGGAAATGGTAAGTGAACTGAGTGCTTGCTTCTATGTAATTACCATGCTTCTGTGCCTTTTTCTGTCTGTTTTATAAAACAGGTTCTTGATTTTGAGTCCAGGCTGACATTAAACTTGTGATCTTCCAACCTCAGCCTCCAGATTACTCAGATTATGGCCATGGACCACCACACTTGTTTACTTTTTGTCTTTTTGTGGGGGTTTGGAAGAAGCTAGGTTCAACCTGGTGACTTTTAGTTCTTTAAATTAAATTACGGGTATCTTGTGAGAGTAGATGAGGGGATGGTTGAGGCAAAAGATAATGATTTGCAAATGAAAAACGTAGGTGAAGAAGTGACTTATTTGTACTGCTTAAAGTTTAATCAAAACCAAGCAACCCAGATTACTGAGTAGGAGAACTGTTACTTGCATAAGCAGTGGCGCTTCATTGACTTGCAAAATCTTAGTTGACTTTCTAAATATCAACTAGACTAGCAGCCACATTCTAGGATGAAGTGCACCCCAGAAGAGACTCGTGTCACTGCTTTCCATGGACATTTTTCAGGGTTTTCTCAAAAAGTGTACATAATGGTAGTGACCTTTGTCTATATAAAGTATTAAAATACTGAGATCTTAATAGCATGTAGTACCAAGTGGTGCAGAGATTGTGAAGAGCTGTAGCCAGCCTCCTACAGCTTGAGCAAACACACTGCCAACTTGGTCCTCACTAAAATAATTTCTTTCTAGATTTTGTTTGGGTTTTGTTTTGGTTTGTTTTTCAATTCAGGGTTTCTCTGAGTAATATCCCAGCTGCCCCAGAACTCGCTCTGTTGACCTTATGGAAATCAGCCTACCTGTGCCTCCCAAGTGCTGGGATTAAAGTAGTGTGCCACCACTGTCCATGTAGATTTGTTTTTCTTTTTACTTTGCTTTTATTTATTTTTTTTTAATGTGAAGCTTTAAAAGATTGCAAGTTTTTTCTCTATTATCATGAATATTGCAAATGAGAATTATCTAGATACCTCCATGTAGATCCTAAGGGACTGGGTGGAATGAACCCTAATTTTATCTTTCTGCAAATAGTTATTTTGTTTTTTGCCTTGGTCACAGCATGAAGAGGAACTTCTCAACATACGCAGAGGGCTGTCATCATTATTCAAGGCTCATGAAAGAAATGATGTGTGAAATCTGTCTGATGTCAATACATTTTATCTGATTATTAGTTTTGTGTTTAACTAAAAAAAAAAAAAAGAGCAAAGTAGCATTGCAAATATGCATCATCCAAGCAGCTGTATGTTTATGTGCAGGGAGGGACCTCCAGACTAAAATGGTTTTTTTAGAGATGAAAAATGCAACACGTGTGCACCATGAACAAACAGTAAAAGGGCTGGCTTATTTTGGATCATATTTACATTTTATCTATGAAACTATTGTCCTTATTAGAGTATTACATAAAATGTATTTTTAAATAGAGTTTTCAAATAGATATACTGAAAATTGCATTATAGTTTGGAATATACAAGTAGTAAAATATTAGCCATCCTCTGAAAGGGGAAAAGGCTCAGCTTTAAAATGTGTGCTTCTTGGTACTTTCCTACTTTGAGATATTTATTGTTCCACTGTACTAAAAATATACTAAAGACTGAAATTGTAGCTACTTCATAAATATTTTAACTCCAAAGCAGGCTGTTTGCCATTGCTAAGTTTTGATATTCATAATAATATTCTGTTAGATTATTTTTGAAATAAATGCTTGCTTCACTTGAGTAACTATGATCACTATTCTAGGAATTGTGAATTACAAGCTACCTTCAGTCAGACACTTGAAGGATAATACCAAGTAACTTTGCTCACCTTTGTCTATTTTAAGGTGGTGTAGAATATTTGAACAATACTAGTATTCAATGTTATAATGGTAAAGTAGCTTCTTACTCAAGTACAAAATACCTTCTCAGTGTATTCAGTTGACATTTGCTAAGATTTTTAAGATTTATGAAGAAAGTGATGGAGTTTCTATTTCAAAAGCAAGAAATATTTGTATTTTATTAGCCCATTAAATGGTTTTGTTTGCAACAATACTTATTAAGATTAATTTTGTAGCTCTTGTTTTATTTTTGAGAACAGGGTCTGTGTAGATCAGGCTAACCTCAAATTCAGATCTGCCTGCTAAGATTAAAGACATGTGCCCCAACATCTAGCCTTAAGATACTATATTTGTAATGGTTAGTTTTAGTGTTTTTCAAATTGTTGTGTATTTGCAAGCACATTAAGTAAAAGTTATCCTTATGATTATTCTAAAATAATCCATAGAAGGAAATAATTCAACTTTTTTTTTCATGAAACAGATCAATGATAATGCTGTGTTGAACTTTAATATATACTATGACACCAAAAGTTTATATTAAAAAGAAATTTAGTGCAATGGGCTGTCAGGCAAGTTATTTTGATTATAAGTTTGAGTATAGAAACTCAAAATAAACTTGATAATTTAGCTATGAGTTTTTCTATCATTATTGATTTTCATGATTTATGATATATTTATTTATTTTTAAATTTAGGCCAGGAGTTAGAAACTTGCTATTCAAGGTTCATATGATAATATGTTTTAGGATTTGTGGGACAAGAAACAATTTGGAAATAGACTGTATTTCATTGGAAATATCAGAACTGGTCAGAGGAATAGGTAGGCTAATTACATATCCTTACCTCTTCTACCTGTCCTCCAAATCCAATCCCCTAGTCTCATCCTCCAGTATAGTAGACCATCTGCTGTGGCTTCTCCATTCCTTTCCATCCCCATCTTCAGGAAATCATACAGATCTTTTCGTCCAACATTGCCTGACTCATCCCTTTGTCCCTACCCCCCAACTCCAGCAGACATTCCTTGGGAGCTCCCAGGCCACACTAGCCAAAGACACAGATAGAGGTAACTACAGATCTTTGCAGATCTTTCACTTTTCTCTTCCAAATCCAATTACTAAGTCTTATCCTTTACTCTATAGCAGACCACCTGTTATGTATGTCCTCACCTTGTTCTCTGCCATTCCTGGAGGACTGAGCAGATCCTGGTAAAAGACCTGCTTTTCTTCCTATGGGACCTCCTCAGCCATCCCTATCTATCTTCATTCCAATTCCTAAGGGTCAGCTCCCAGTACACAGAAATACACTCTACACAGAACTTCCAGTGGCCACACCTGGCAGGATCCCAGAACAATTCCTTACCAGGTAACACAGGGCCACCATATCCCCCTAAGAACCAGAGAGGGCAACAGAATGCAGAGAACAAAACACCCAAGCATCAAAGACGACACCAGATGAATTACAATTATCCCAAACCCAGATACCTAGACAGCAGCATAAAAACACAGTAACAGCCAGGATACTATGTCTCTACTAGACCTAGGAACCCTACTACAGTAGGCTGTGGTGATATATGATTCAATAAAGCTTGCCTGAGGTTTCAGAATGCAAAGCTAGGTACAAGCCACAGAGGCCAGGTAGTAGTGGGGCATACCTTTATTCCCAGCCCTCAGGAGACCAGGACAGACAGAGTTCAAGGACACCCAGGGCCACACAAGAGTGAATCAGTCTAAAAGAGAAATGTAGCTCATATCTTTAATCCAAGCACTAGGGAGGCATAAAAGGAAGAAGCAAAGGGTCTCATGTAAGATTTAGTTCCCAGACAGTGAGAGCATTGACTCTGAAGAGTATTTGCCTTTGAGGATTCGTGGAGACAGGGTCACCCATTTCAGTCTGAGGTACTGTTAAGAGCTGCTGGCAGTTTTGCTTTTCTGATTTTCAACTTGAACCCCAAGAATCTGTCTGTGGGTTTATATTATTTGTGTTACAGTGGGCCTTGAGAAATTCAAAATAGCTGAATCATAAGGCAAGACTTTAAAGAAATCTATGAAAACACAAGCAAGCAGTGGAAGGAAATGAGCAAAACAGTTCAGGACCTGAAAGTGAAAATAGAATCAACAAAGAAAACCCAAAACAAGGTAAATCTGGAAATGAAAAAAAATTCAGAACTCAAAAAAGGAACATCAGAGGAAAATTTTACCAACATAATACAAGAGATGTAGAGAGAATATCAAGCATTGAAGACAAGACAGAAGAAATCAATATCATGGTCAAAGAAAATGTTAAATCTAAAATGCTACACAGGCACAAAACAGGTAATCTGACACTATGAAAATTTTCAAATCTACAAATGATAGGGATAGAAGAGGGTAGGAGAATCCCAGGTCAAAGGCACAGAATATATTTTCAACAAAATTATAGACAATTACCCTAACCTAAAGGGGATGTCTACCAAGGTACAGGAAGTATGTAAAGCATCAAATAGGCTGGACCAGAAAAAAATTCCTCTAATACATTTTTTGAATAAAAATCACACATATAGGCTCATAGGGAATGGCATGATTTGAAGAGATTAGGACATTTACCCTTGTTGGTGGACGTGTCACTGGGGGGGGGGGGAATGGGCTTTGAAGTGTCAAAAGCTTAAGGCAAGCACTGTAGCTGACTCCTCTTTCTGCTGCCTGTCAGTCCAGATACAGTATTCTCAGCTTCTCCAGCACCATGTATGCCTATATGCTGCCATGCTTCCCACCATGATGATAATGTACTGAATCTCTGAACTATAAGCCAAGTCCCAATTAATGTTTTCATTTGTGGTGGTCATGGTTTCATAGCATTAGAAACCCTAAATAAGACAGGATTTTGTACCAGGAGTGGGGTATTGATATTATAGGCTTGATGGTGTGTTACGGCAGGTTCTTCCCGCCGGCTGCAGCGGGTCCTGCCGCCATGGTCCCGCTGCCACGTGAGCCCCAAATAACACTCAGAGACTCTGTATTTGATACAATCCTGTTGGCCAGTTACCATTATTGTTTATGGGCTAGCTCTGCCTTAATTATTAACCCATTTCTACTTATCTAAGTTATTTCCATGTGGTCGTCTTATCAGGGAGCCGCGGCAGGCATCCTGCTTCTTCCCCAGGCTACATCTCGACCCCTTCCCACTTCCTCTTTCCTCCTCTTGGTCTCCTAGCCCCTCCTATCTTGTTTCCTATTGGCCACGGAGCTTTATTAACCAGTATGAGAAACATATATACAGAATAACATCTCCCATCAATGGTGCTTTTATTTGAAGGAATGTAGTCTTGGATTAGAAAAGCAGTAGACTGTTTTCAGTGGAATTTAATAGTCCATACTTAGTAGAAGCATGAAAGACAGTGGCGCTGAGTGCTGAGAGTGATCTGAACTGTATGTGGTGGGGGATCCTGGCTCAAGAGGAGAAGAATTAATGTATGTGTATGTGACGTAGAAACTATTCTTTTGATATTTTGGCAAAGAATGTAGCTGATTTCTGTCCTTGTCCAAAAAAAAATCTACTTAAGGCAAAATTGATTTTTTTAGCAGAGATTCCCAGACTGTCTGGTATTGACGTTGCTTTGTTATAGCCATGCTTATGCAGGTCTATAGTGAAAATTAGCAAGGTGAGCATGGAAAAATCCAAAATTTACAGTTTGGGGAGAAACGGGGCTCCAGGAACTGTAAGCAGATTAAAGAAATGCCCAAAGCTAAGTGGAGCAAGATTCCACCCAGCTAAGCTTCCAACTTATGAAACTTAGGCCCCCATGTGGTGGGGCACACTTTTAAGGCCAGACTGTTCTGAAGAGCCAATGAAGAGCCAAGTTCCAAAACGGCCAACCTTAGGCAATCAAGGGAACTATTGAAAACAGGAAGCTGTGGAAATGTATTTGAATGAGGGAGCCAGCGCCAGCGCCAGCACCAGCACCAGCAAATGCAGAACTTAGTAGCTTCAGCCACATGGTTCTGGTTTAAGAGTCAATGGTACAAGATGAGGGATTATGGAATCTCATTTAGAGACTAAGGAAAATCACTTAGGCCAGGCATGTGTCAGGGTTATCCCTGCATGGAGGCCTAGAGATGCTATTGTGTGAAACTGTGAAAGTGAAACCTAGATTTTCTTGGAGATTCCAAGATTTTGGTGATACCAGGGTTGTGAGATACCTGCAAAGAGAGCTGGAGACCAGGTATGGAACCAGCCCAAGAGAAGTATGTTGTAGTCAAAGGAGTTAGAGATATGAAGAGGGTTTTGATGACAGACAGGGAGATACAGAGTTTGGAGCTTGCTCAGCTGGTTTTCAGTCTTGCTTTGGTCCAGTATTTCCTCACTGTGGTCTCTTTCCTCCCTGTTGCAATGGTAATGTATATCCTGTGCCATTATATGTTGGAAGTATATGATCTGCTTTTTGATTTTGATTTTACAGAGGAATATAATTAGTAGATTACCCTGAGTGTCTAAAGAGACTGAGTTTTGGATATTTAAACAGTTGAGATTATTATAGACTATGGATGGAGATTTTTGAAGTTGAATTGAATGCATTTTTGCTTTATTATATGCCTACAATAGGCCTGTGGGGGTCAGGGGATGGAATGTGGTCTTTTGAATGAAAATGGCCCCCATAAGGTCATAGAGAGTGGCATTATTTGGAGGAATTAGGATGTGCGTCCTTCTTGAGTGTATATGGCTTTGTTGGTGAAAGTGTGTCACTGCAGGTGGGTTTTGAGGTTTCAGAAGCTCAAGCCAAGCCCAGTTGGGTTATTCCTTTCTGTTCCTAAATAGACCTAACAGACACAGAATTGAGCACATACTCTGACACAAAGCAAGACTTGATAAATACAAGAAAATTGACCACCACTGATTAAAGCTTGGATAACAGAAACCATAGAAAGCCTACAAACTTACGAAAACTGAACAACTCATTACTGAATGAAATATGGTCAGGAAAGTGAACAACTCATTACTGAATGAAATATGGTCAAGACAGAAATTAAGAAGGAAATGACTTTCTTGAATTGAATGAAAATGAAAATTCAACATACAAAAACTAATGGAACTGAATGAAGGCAGTTCAAAGAGGCAAGTCCAAAGAGCACTAATGCCTACATTAAGAAAAAGTGGAGCAGTCTTATACTAGTAACTTAACAACACACCTGGAAGATCTAGAAGAGGAAAGAAGTCACACCCAAAAGGACTAGATAATAAGAAATAATTAAATTCAGGGTTGAAATCAGTAAAATCGAAATAACAGCTAGTATCCACTTGAGGGGTACAAACTTACATATCCACTATGGAAATCAGTGTGGCAGTTCCTCAGGAAAATTAGAATCTCAAGATCCAGGTATGTCCCTCTTGGGCATATACCCAAAAGATGCATCATCCTATCACAGAGATACTTGATCAACTGTGTTCATTGCTATTTTATTCATAACATTAGAAGTTGGAAACAATCTAGATGTCCCTTAACAGAAAAATGGATAAAACAAAGTGTTGTAGTACATTTACATAATGAAATATTACTTAGTCATTAAAAAAAAAAACATGAAATTCACAGGTAAATGCATGGAACTTGGAAAAATCACACTGAGCAAAGTAACCCAGACTCAGAAAGACAAATATAGTATGTATTAGCTGTTTTTAATAATAAGCAAGCTACAGTCTATATAACCAGAGGTGAGATATAGAGTAAGAGACTAAGGGGGACAGATTTTTCTAGTTAAGGGAAATGGAATAGATAATTCTGTTTCAGGAGGTGTGGGGTGGAACAGGAAGATAAAGCAGGGAGGGGAAGGCAAACGGAGGACAAAGACAAAGAAGGGAGAGACAGCTAAAATTAAGGAGCATTTGAAAAATAGTATGGAAACGTAATACAGTAAAAGCTTCCTAAATTATATACATATATGAAGGCAATCTAAATGAAATCTAATAATAGGACAACAAGCTCCAAATAAAAATTTCGTCTTCCTAAATGAAGCTTCTAGTACCTGGAATGAGTTCCATTTAATGGAGTTGACCAAATGGGTCCCATCGGAACCCACAAACAATCCAGGCTATTGCTAAATACTGTATATTTGTCTCTACAAACTGATAGCAAGGCCCTTTTTTCTAGAAACAAAACCTGTACAACTTACTGAATATAGACAAGTCAAGCCTGATACCTACCTAGAGCTTTCACCCTTGTGAGCTAGTGTTCTTGGTACTGGAAGGTACTCTGTACACTATCAAAGGAGAAACATAAACACCAGCTGAGCTACAAACCCTTCTATTTACAATGATGTTTTACCTACAAGATATGTTAGTGCAATGCTTGCAAAAATTTCTGTGAATAACCAACCAATATGTGATTTGACTTAAGGCCCACTTTACAAGATGGAACCCATACTGCTGCTTGGGTGACCAAGATCTTGAGAATAGATAGCCTTGAGACCCCTAGGGTAAAAACAAATACAACTGTTCTGTTAAAGGAACAACAGAAATAAAATGACTCCTAATAACTCTGTTAAATATCAGTGCCTTGCTCAGCCATCATCACAGAGGAGCTTCCTCCTGCAGCAAACGGAAATAAATACAGGTACCCACAGCCAGACTGTACATGGAGTGAGAGTCCTTGGAACACTCAGCCCTAAATTGAAGGCAAGGGTATAATGATTTCACTAGACCCAAGATATATAATAAATGGGTGCTTATTGAGGGCCACTTACACAGAAAAATAGTTTCCCTCTTCCTGCTTCCATCTGTCTGAGGGCATGTCCAAGTGGGTGTGTGGCTACCCTTACAGGTTCACTGCAAGACCTCTAAGCTAAATAAGCTATTTCCATAAAATACCCTCCCCTCAAGCCTCAGGGAACCCTGTGAAAGAAGAGACAGAAAGTGTTAGAACCAGAGGGAATGGAAGACACCAGGGAAACAAGGCCTTCTAAATGTAACAGGACGAACACACATTTAACTCACAAAAACTGAGGCAACATGCATAGGGCCTGCATGGGTCTACATCAGATAACGGTTCTAGAACTTAAAGGAGGAGGATAAACATGCTCCCATCCCTAACCCAGAAGCTACGTGCAATTGATAACCACTTCAAATGAAAATTTAGTGTTCTCCAATGGAGTTTCACTAGGGACACAAACTACTTTTAAGAGTAGACCACATGCCCCACAGTAGATGGCCAACAATACAAAGGAATCTTTGCAGGTTCATTGTTTCTTACTGTAGTATCAGGGAATTCTCTTCTGGTGTGTGTGTGTGTGTGTGTGTGTGTGTGTGTGTGTGTGTGTGTGTGTGTGTGTGTGTGTGTGTGTGATTTTAATCCTAAAATTTTAATTCTGAATTTCTGAATTTTGCTGGAAAGTTTTGATGTTATTTTACCTTCCAACCTCAGTTTCCCCTCCCTTTGCTCCTTCAAGTCCCTCCTTCTCCCCTCTTGCCCTCCCCCATCTACTACTCCTCCATTTCTATTCAGAAAAGGGCAGGCCTTCCATGGATATCAACAAAACATGGCATATCAGGTTGCAGTAAGACTAAGCACCTTCCCATGTATTAAGGCTGAGCAAGAAAACCCAGTATGAAGAATAGGTTCCCAAATCTAGCAAGAGAGAGACAGGCCCTGCTCCGACTGTTAGGAGACAAATAAGACCAAGCTACACAACTGTAACATACATTCAAAGGGCCTAGGTGAGTTCCACGCAGGCTCCCTTGTTATCAGTCCAGTCTCTGTGAGCCCCTGTGAGCCCAGGTTGATTTTGTGGGGATTTTTTTTCTAGTGTCCTTAACATCTCTGGCTCCTACAATCCTTTCTCTCCTTCCACAGGATTCCTTAAGTTCCTCCTGGATGTGGGTCTCTGCATCTGTTTCCATCAGTTGCTTTTTGAAGCTTCTCTGATGACAGTTGGGCTAGGTACCAGTCTATGAGTATAACAGAATATCATTAGGCATCATTACATTGATTTTTTTTTATCAGACATGTTTGGTTCTATCCTAGGTCTCTGAATCGTGGAATATGTCAAGGGTGGGCTCCCTCTCATGGCATTGGTCTTGGGCTGGACCACTCATTGTTGTCCACTTCCACAATCGCTGTGAGACCCTTATTCCAGCACATACCATAGGCAGGACAGACTGTAAGTCAAAAGTTGTGTGGTTGGCCGGGTTGGAGTCCTAATCCCTCTACTAGAAGTGCTGCCTCATCACAGGAGCTGGCCAGTTCAGGCTATACGTGCTCTTGCTAGGAGTCTCAGCTGAGGCCCCCATTGTAGATTGCTGGGAGTTTCTCTTGCATTAGGTTCCTACTTAACTTACTCTGAAATAACCCCTTCTCCAGTCATTTTTTTTTCAGTACTCCATCCTGTATCTCCTCACCTGATTCCTCATGTTCCCATCCCCACCCACCCCCAGTCTATCAACAAAAATCTATTCTTTTCCCTTTGCCAGAGTTATCCAAACATCTCCCACAGAGCCCTCTTCTTTTACTTAGCCTCTCTGGATGTGTGGATTGTAGTGTGACTATCCTCTATCCTTTACAACCGATATCTACTTATTCTTGTCTTTCTGAGTCTGGGTTACCTCATTCAGGATGTTTTATTTTTTTTTCTAGTTCATCCATATGCCTTCAAATTTTATGATGTTACTGTGTTTCAGAGCTGAGTAATACTCCATCATGTAAATGTACAACATTTTCTTTATCCATTCTTCCACTGATGGACGTTTAGTTTCCAATTTCTAGCTATTACGAATAAAGCTGCTATGAATGCTGAGTAAGTGTCCTTGTGGTGGGATAGAGTGTCCTTTGGGTATATGACAAGGAGTGGTATATCTGGGTCTTGATGGAAATTGATTTCCAATTTTCTGAGAAGCTGACATACTGATTTCCAAAGAGGCTGTATAAGTTTGCACTTCTACCATCAGCGGAGGAGTTTTTCCCTGCTCCACATCCTCTCCAGTATGAGCTGTCACTTGTGTTTTTGATCTTAGCCATTCTGACATGTGTAAGATGGAATCTTAGTAGTTTTGATTTGTGTTTCCCTGATGGCTAGGATGTTGAACATTTTAGTGTTTCTCAGCCATTTGTAATTCTTCTGTTGAGAATTCTGTTTAGATCTGTACCCCATTTTTAAAAAGTTCTCTATATATTTTTGGAAATTAGCCCTGTGTTGGATGTCAGATTGGTGAAGATATTTCCCTATTCTGTAGGTTGCAGTTTTGTCCTATTGACAGTGTCTTTTGCCTTACAGAAGCTTTTCAGTTTTATGAGGCCCCATTTATTCTATTATATATATATATACACATGTGTGTATATCTATATTAATATATAGATATATTAATTTTTCTGGGGTTTTTGCCCTAACCCTATAGGTAATTTGCATATATATTATGGTTTCCCATTTTGTGATATTCTTGAGTGTGCAAATGAGTGCATCTCTGTATCTTTTTCTTGGGCTCTTTTGCCTTCTGTTTTTGCCCTACTCCAATGTGTTGGTTTTCATTTAATCTTACTATATTTTATTATTATACTTTAGAATTCTGTTTATTTTTAAATAAGAGAAAGAAAGGGTGTGGATCTGGATGGGAGGGGAAGTGGGGAGGGTGTGGGAAGAGTAGAGAGAGGGGAAACCATTATCAGGATTAATGAAAACATCTTGTATAAAAGAAAACAAATTCTCCTTTGGCAAATCTACCTAAATGTGTCTTCTTATTAATCAAGATCTGAATAGTAAATGAAAGTGTTTGCTTAATTCTTTCTATTTAATACTTTTCTGCAGTCTTATATTTTAAGCTGTCTATCATATTTCAGTGAATTTACATTGTATTTCATATTTAAAAAATACTGTAACCATTAGCTTACAGACCACTTAAAATAAGAGCTATTCAGATTTTACACATGGGCTACAGTTATAGACACCTCCCCATATTTAGGAGGAAGGATTAGTTGTTGCACACTCTTGTCCATCAACTAGAAATAATTGATTGCAGTCCCAACACTTCAGAACCTGAGGTGGAAGAACACTTTGAATCTAGGAGAGGCCAATATAAGCAATATAGTAAGACCCCATCTCAGTAAGGCAAAAGCTTTCCTCTGTTATCTTTCACAGAGATAGTAAGCCAGACCACTTGCTCAATGGCAGAAGTAAGTGAAGTTAATTTTGCTAAAATTTTAAGTTATCTATTACAGATCTATTGAAAATGAATGGTCTTTGTAGATAATGACTGACATTTCTTACCTGGATTGCAATCTGCTAACTTGCAGATTCTACTCATTCTTAACCAGCTGGAGGCTAATACCTGTCCCAGAAATATGCATGGAAAGGGGACAAAACAGAAAAATAACATAATTAGGTAGAAATCTAAACACTGGACTGCATATTACTATACTGATCTACATAATGCCACATCCTAATATACCACATAATACCCACCAACTTAATGGGCTAGCTTGACCTTTTTAATGCATGGGAGACAAGGTTTTCCTATAGCTTTTAATTCCATACCAAATCTTGCTAAATCTATCTCAGAACTACTATGAAATTTTAATTGCTAGATTTCTTCAGCCATTTTATCACCATCATCTACCCTATAAACAGTTACTTTAGTCATTTACTGTACATGATAGGTACGCACTTTTAACTTCCTTAGTATATTCAAGCACTGGAATAAGAAAAGAATTAAAGAATTCTGGTCAAAAAACCCTAGTAAATTAATGTCAATAAACCTAACATGTAATGTAACAAGAGTAAGATGCTGTTTCCTAAACCATACCCTTTGCACACACTACAAATTCCCAGATAGGAATCGAAGATGTACTCGGAAATCGATTATGTACTCAGCAGGCTCTAGAATTGCACCAATGTATTATATTTCTATGGTAAAATATCAAATTACATTTAGAAGGGATAATGTGTAACATGTATATAATAGCATTTAGGCATTTGTAGAAATAATATAGGCATCACTTTCAGATTTATTTCCTGTTATTGATGAAATACTGTAACTTTTAAAAATTGTTTACATTTTCAGGTTAAAGACTTTAAAAATATTTTTGTTCTGAGTTTTTATTGTTTCTGAACATAAAACTTGTTCTCACAGAACCATGAGAACTGCTAGCTTCCTATTTTTTATTCCTATATCACTATTTGTGCACAGAAGAGAAGTTGTGGATAACTTACAGGTATTGGCTTTTTGAAAACTCTAGCATATCTGGTGTATTTGCTGTAACAGTAAATGGGTACTGAGAAGATGGGGAATGAATATGGGATTTTGTTTTGCTTTTAGGTTTATGATGTAGAGTGTCCCATAGTTAAGGCTGGCTTAAACCCATGACAACCCCAAGGAACTGTATTTACACAAGTACACCATCCTGATACCCATATTTTTAATGGACTTGAATTTGCTTCTGGCTGTAGATTTGTAGCTAAAACCTCACTTGTGACTTGACAGTAAGCTTAAGCCTGCAGTTACCATAGATCTCCACAAGATGGACCTCTTGGTTTTAGGTGGTCTTTGTCTTCCTGATTTAATGATCCAAAAATTACTCAGGCAAAAAAAAAATTTAAATTCCTTAAATTTTCAAAAATTTCCTTAAAGTTACAGATTTTTAAGTAAAGTTTTGTAAGCTTTTTAAGACTAGTATTACTTGCATTAATTTTTTTGCTTTATTTTACAAAAATATAAGCAAATGATTTGTGAAATTGACTCCTAAGAACTTCACCCCCCACAGCCACTAGTTATAAAGAATTCTAAGGCAACAGAAACACTTTTCTTAAGCCGCTGGATTTGAATATAAATTTTGTTTTCAAACTTAAATCTCATAGGTTACCGAATATGCATATCACCATGTCTGTATAGTTGTAAATTGCTCTGTATCATGTGTAACTTCTGATTTGGAAGGTACTTGGCATATGTCATATACTTAGTCACTGTGGAGTTAAATTGATGTGGTTGGTAAACATACTTGATTCACATTTATCTGTCAACCCTTCTAGTTACCTGCACAACACTCATAGGCATATGAAACAGCTAGAGGATAGTTATGATTAGTAAAACCAAAATGGTACAAGTTGGGTACTTTTGCCAAAACCTTCATTAACTAAATTTTCTATTAGTGTCTAACTTTTCTTGTAACTTCTGAGGTTAACCAAACCTAAATCATCCTTTGGATATCCTATAACCTTAAAATTTTATTAGCCATCGCTATGAGACTTGACTGGAACAGAGACCTAAGGTTTCTATGTCTACCAGGTCACCTCTACAAGGGCTGCACTTGGCTCCGGTCTTAATTAGCCGTGTAGGTCATTTGGCCATAGCAGTTTCTAAAGAGCAGCAGGCTCTCCTTTGTTCTGTTACAAGGGTATTTCTGAGGGATTGGAATTTCAGGATTTTTGTTGTTTTGTTTGTTCGAAACTTTGATCTGCTCACCTTTTAAACTGAGCAAAATATAAAATAGTAGCTGCTAATATGTATCTTTAAATAGCAAAAAAGCATGCTTTGATGCTAGCTGGCCACAACTGAGGCATTGATAGACTCCACCATATGCAAGTATTGTGCATGCCTGTGAAATTCAGTTATGGCTTCCAGTTACAAAGGCTTTAATCACACACAACATAGAAGAGGTAAAGCTAGAACCTATGTGCTGTCATTTCTTATTTAAAAACTAATTCAACTAATAAAATATGTGCTAGTATCAGAACTGATCACAAATCTCTTTAGCCAGAGCACTGCCACAGATGTCAAGGAGGTTTCATAGACAACAGGAGCTTGGAGAGCAGTGGGGTGTGGCAGACCCTTGGTTAGACCTAGTGCTATTTAGCTAACACACTAGTGCTATTTAGCACACTTAGGAATGTGCTAAGTTCATGCCAGCATCTTAGCTACTTTACCTCATTTAGACATTACAGATGTGCTGAGGTCATCCTAGAAAGCAAGGCACTTGGTTGGAAGAGCATAGAACCTAGCTTTGAGATCATGCTGCAACCCATTATTTCCTGTTGGCCAGTATATTGGGTAGAAGGGAAGGATGGCTTCTTTTGGAATGATGTAAAAGCAAAACACTAAGAACAATAAACAACAACAAAATCCCCACAGCTAGTATAGGGGGATGTTAACTAGCTAACTTTCTCCCCTTTTACTAGAGTAAAGTACTACTCCAAATCTTCATCCAAACTGCTTTTAATAGGGGTTTTGACAATGCAGTCAAATAAAAAGTTACAACTCTTCTTAAAGAGGGCATAAATTTTCATGTTGGTAGGATTTCCAGTAAGTTACTTCTAGATTAAATGCACTCAATACTCCTTCATAAATTTTCAGTTAACTTGAAAAAAAAAACCCAAGTAACTAGTTTTTCAAGGCACAAACCTTTATAAGTTGACAGAATCTATAGAGAACAAAATTGGAATTTTTGTTCTTATGTTTAGATTCTCAAGGTTCAAAGGTGTTAAGAACTGACTTGTTTTTTCACAGTTCCCAGCTATACCTCATCCCACCCCCAAGAAAATGAAAGCCTGGGTTCATTTCCAACGATAAGTAGTCATTTAATTAAAGAACAAAAGTAACAGGAGTCAAAATGTTGGAGCTGTATTTTTTGTTAGACATCATATAAAAAGAGAAAGTATAGTACAGTAAATCACTCTATAACATGAACTTAGTTTTCCAATCATCAGGATAAAAATGTCTTTTCAACAGAATACTGAATGACACTGCGTCACATGTCCCTCACGGCAGAGGCTGGGCATGTGAGCCTGCACATGCATGTTGCCCATCCTCCATGACACTGCAGGACTGTAAAACAACATTGAAGGCAAACGTTTTCTTCTGGGAGAGTTGCTCTGGGCCTTACGTGACCCCAGCGGTTCACACTCCTCAGACACCAAAGAATGGGGTGTGTCCTCTGGGTTGCTCCTCTTGTAGGTGAGCAGTCAGGATTGTGCCTCTGTGTGATTCTGCTCTTCTCACAAACACAGCAGTTAGTCTTGAGGAAAGTTCCCTGATGAATGTTCAGTGTTGGTATCAAAAATTAAACACAAATTCTTCTCAGAAGAAAATCTCTATGGCCTGTGGAATCTAGAAATGGTTTTTAAAATTAGTTATTTGTACCAGTTAAACCACACACACACACACACACACACACACACACACACACACACACACACAAATCCAAAAACAAAAACAAAAACAAAAAAAAACTTCCAACAGATTTACTGCTATTAAAAGTTGTTACAGCAGGTTTCCCCGCCGGCTGCCGCTGGTTCTGCCGCCATTGTCCTGCAACCACGTGTGCCCCAAATAACACTCAGAGACTCTGTATTTGATACAATCCTGTTGGCCAATTACCATTATTGTAAGACTTAAAGAAAATATCATCTATCCTATCTTTGTCAGTCTAAAGACCTATATGTTAATGGACTAAATATTGTTAACTGTGATTCTTATTTGATAACTGTTGTATGGTATATTTTGCTATGTTAAGGTTAAACCCCTTCTTTTACTTTAGACAGAAAAGAGGAGATGATGGGAGATGTGATTCTGTATATATGTTTCTCATACTGTTAATAAAGCCCTGTGGCCAATAGAAAACTAGATAGGTGGGGCTAGGAGACTAGGAGGAGGAAGAGGAAGTAATAGGTGGAGTCAAGATGTAGCCCGGGGAAGGAGCAGGAAGCCTGCCGCGCAGCTCCCCGATAAGACGACCACGTGGAAATACTTAGATAAGTAGAAATGGGTTAATAATTAAGACAGAGCTAGCCCATAAACAGTAATGGTAATTGGCCAACAGGATTGTATCAAATACAGAGTCTCTGAGTGTTATTTGGGGCTGGCACGGCAGAGGGCCCAGAGGGCCCACATGGCGGCAGGACCGGGAGGCTGGCGGGGGAGACCTGCCATAACATAATGGTGTCAGAAGTGGGATTGAGAACTTTCACTTAAAACTTAATAGTAGTTTCTCAAGTTTATAGAAAGGATTTCAAGAAGGGAGTTGCTGTAGATGAATAGCTTCATAGATCTCCTTACGACCAACAACTCGGTGTGAAAGCTGCTAGCAAGGTTCTCTCCATACACAGAGGCTCTAGGTCTCAAGCTGGGGCCATCTCCTCTTAAAAATAGCTTCAAATTAGTAGGTTCGTGATAATGTTTAATGCAATCAAGAAACTTGCATGAGGCTCAAATACTGTGTTGACTTTGTAAAGATGCTATAAAGTCATAAAATCTGAATTATTTACTTACTTTTAGGTTTGGGGGGCTCATTATTTAAAATTCCATCATTGAAAAGGCTATCAAGAACTTTCAGAAACAAATGTTGATTTCTATACACAGGATTATCTAATTCCTTAAAATTAGCATGAAAATGTGTTTTAAAGAATTTTATTTCCTAAACTTATATTAAGAATGGTAAGAATTTGACTGATATGTCCAGTATGAGAGGAAACTTTAAAATTTTTAAATGCATAATTTTGCCACATTGATTCAACTGGGGAAGTTTCATAGTTATTTTCTGTTCTGTAGCCATAAACATAGCTTATGAAGCAAAATTTTTAAAGTAAGTGTAGTAGCCACTTGGGATCCATCATTGCAGTTGAAGGCAGTGTACAGGAACAGGGTTGCTTTTCTTTTACCATTTGAAGTTTGAACATTCCACAAAGGAGGTGACAATGTGTTTGTATTGGCTAAGTTCTCGTATGTCTGTGAGTCCTGAGGACTTTTAAAGAATGCATGGCAATTGAAGGAAACAAGGCTTTCTTCCAGTTTCTTCTGTGTAATAGCATGGGCATAAAATGTGTTGTTCAACTTGATGGGGAAAGTTGGGCAGAATGCCTTACTCTGGCTGACTGCCATAAGCTCCACAGAAGTAGGAGTTTTCTTTGTATATTTCACTGTCACAGCCTCAGTACCTGAATATGCTATACATAGATTATCAATTACATGCTGAAGAAATGAATGTGCTGAAGAAATGAATGTGCTTTGCAGTTGGTGAACAGGGTTAATATAGATATAAGAAAATGGAGGGTGATTTTGCAGCAATCTAGATATGGCAAATTCTAAAGTTAATTTTTATTATTTGGAGTTAAGTACCTAAGAAACTTTTAAGCTGAGACCAATTTTCTTAAACATAGCATGTAGTGAGATACCTACCCTGCCCACACCTGTTGCACTGACCACGTCCATTGGGGTGTGGGGAGAGGTGCAGATGTGACCTGGGGGGGTCTAGGTCTGGGGTGTTGGACCCCAGTTCTCTCTCTTGCTTCCTGGTTGGAGACAGGGAGCATCTGGTGGCATCCTTGGGACTGGAATCTGCTAGCGGTCATCTATTTCTGGAGTAAGTGATTTCTTCCCTAATAAATATCCATCAGCCTATCATTTTCCTAGATTCTTATTCACCCATGCTATATCAGCGACTATGCACTACTAGGTATCCCTTCTCAGTACCAATCCCTACTTTTAATAGTTTTCCAACGAAGTCCTGAGTATAAAACTCCTTGTGGCCAGACAACATGCAGTTCATGCAACAAAAAAATTACCTTGTCAAGTGCTTGCTGGATGCATGTACCTCCATTTCATTACTTTTATACTCATTTAATTCTTTACGAATTGCTGCCTGAAATGTAAAAAGGATAGATTTTAAAGGTAACAAATTACCACCTTTACATATTGTCAACCATTAATATGTACAGACACTGTAATCTATAATCAATGTGCTATAGTCAATGTGGCTTAGTCGGTTAGTGCTTGGTACTTAAAATCAGAAAGGAATTAATTTGCTGTATTATAAATGGGGCAGACAAGCCACACTAGCAGAGGAACCTATCACAGACTTGGAGAACCAGTGAATAATAAGATTAGCTTTTGATCATCTTGCTATTGGAATATTAGAAAACCCACACATCACTGGAACTTTTGAGCATATATTTCATAACTTGTGGTATGGCAGAAGCAAATGAGCATCTGGTTAAAACCTGCAGCCTGGCCTCCTTTATCTTCCTTACATACTCTATCATGACCATTTCTCAGATGAGCCCTCCTGGGTCCAGGTGAGATGAGGATCTATTGGAAACCCAGGAAGCCTTTGAAGTAAGATGGTTTCCTGCATTCGGATAGCACTGCCTGCTAAAGATAGTCTTTCCCTCTTTGATTACCTAAGCATGTTCAACTCCATTGTAACAGCATTTCTCCAGGTTGATATAATAACTGATTATGTCTGAGCATATGTAAGGATAACTAATTCTGTGGTTATATATTTTTCTCTTCTGAGAAAATTATTCTGAAAGCTTTCTCCATACTTCTGGGCTCATGTCCTATTAGATGATATCATTTGAACATTAACAGTCACTTAGCCTGTGGGTCATTTTGTTTCCTCTATACCTCCCATACATCCATGGCACTTGGAAATTGCCATTTCTTAGGGGGAATTATTGCATACTCTGTGATGCCCACTCATTAGCTATGCCAGGTACCACTTGCACTGATAACCTCAAATGTCTTAATGATATTGCCAAGTGTCCTTCAGAACAAAACTGTCCCCCAGCTCCATTCAATCCAAAATTATCTTCATGAAACCAACAAGATGTAGGAAATAATTTTACCTAATGGTTTTCATTGTCTAAGAAAGCCCCAGCCTGGTTATAAGATGTGGCACCCCACTCCCCAACAAGCACAGAAGCAGTGTACCTTATCTGCTGCCGACAGTCTTGTCCAGGGTTTGTCTGCCCTCCTGTCATAGTCCTGTGCTCTTGCTACTTCCACATAGTCACTGAAACGGATCAGAATTTTTCTGTCTCTCAATTCATCAACAGTGGGTCTCTGATTGAGCTAAAATAAAAGAGGGTTATAGTTAGGTATCATATGTCACACTTGTTTTCTTGTAGTAAGCAATATATGATCTACAACTATACTTGAGTTACTATGAACACATTCTCTAATATGATTTAAGAATGTTTTAACCCTTGCCTAATCCCTTTCTTCCAACACTTAACCTGTTGTGACAGGTTAAGGAGTGGTTGATGGAGTTACTGGGTAAGTTGCATATGGTCAGCAGCCTATAATGCCAACTACCACTCTCATGAATATCAGGAAGGCTGTTCTGGTAGCTTCAAACTCAAGAAAACATTGGCCTGGGTCAGTGAGACAGTGGGGTGAGAATGACGAAAGGTAGTGTTGGGTGTGTGGAGGTACTTCCTAGACCAGCCATTGTAAATTTAACTCAATGTCTTACAAACCCTTGATGCTGACATTTTCTGTAATCTTAGAACTAAGGCAACTAAGAATGACAAGTCTAAAAGGTATGTGGTTTGTGTGTGTAAAAGAATAATGTTTACCTACTAGCAAGGAATTATAAGTGGTATTTAGGTGTTATTGCCTTCCCAAATGATTGTTGTTATGGCCTCACCACCTAGGTTCAGTTAGACATTGGGATATGTGCAAAAGGCAGGCACTGCTTTTGGAGCAGCCCCTTGTTGCTGCAGAAGATTTCTCCAGTTCATATCAATTTTCAAAATTAAAGGTTTTGATTAGAATCCTGTGCAGGTTACTTTTGTCCACTCTACATAAGTTAGGGTCATCTTGGAATTGGGAATATGAATGGTGAAACTGCCTCCATCAAATTGGCCTGTGAATATGTTTGTTTGGACATTTTCCTGATGACTCACGTGGGAGGGCTGAGGCAACTATAGGTGGTGCCACTCCTGGTCAGGTGCCCCTGGTAGGTGTAAAAATGATCTGAGCAAGCCAGAAATCAGTTCTGCTTTAATTCCTGCCTCAGTTTCCCTCAATGATTGACTTCGACTTGGAAATATAAACAAACTCTTCCCAATTTGCTTTTGGTCATGGTGTTTAACACAGAAAGCAATCTAGGACAATACCTTTCTTGTTAGTCTTTGCTTGATTTCTCTCCTTTCTTCCTGCTCTGTCTGATCATTCCTTTCTGTGAAAGATAAAAACAGAGATAGAAGCAGTTTGCATATTTCTTGTTATTAAAGCAAGCACCAGGTCTCCTAGGGCTACTTTCTTCAAGATGCTATCTTTTGACATATCAGTTTGTTTTTGGAGTTACTTTCCCAAAAGCTGCTCAGGACATGCTGGCCTGATCTTATCCTTCCTAGTCTAACCCTCCTCTGCCCTTATACAGGAGAAGTATGTTGTTGCTGCTTGCTTCAGAGGAGCAGCTGTCTGTTGGTCTTCATTCACTCAAATATCTGTCTGTATATTTATGTTGAGAAACACTGGGAGCATACAATTGCTTTAGCACAATAATCAAGCATATGTTCATCTCTAAGACACAGTTTATCTTTTGTATTTCTATTTTACAAGTGTATACACCTTTTAGACAACTAACATAAAACATGAACTTCAGATTCTAGGCAGCATACTATCAAATGTGAACATGCCCACAACCCAGCTGCTTCTCATTGCTGAAGTGTACATATTTGCATATGACAATACTTTCTAAAGGTGCTAAAGGCCCTCAGAGTGGCTTTGCTTCTTGAGTTGTGTCCACACTATACTGGGGGCTAAAGGTAGGCCAGCATGTTGAAATACTGTAGTAATATAAGCCTGGCCCTTGGATGCAGAGAGAAAAATGCATTCCTATTTCTGGCATTGTGGTTGCTAAATAAAGACTCAGTTCCTCAACCTTAACAGAACTCCTGCCTGGAAAGTAGATCTTACCCACCAGCACACAGAACAGCAGCATATCCCATGTTTGGGGGAGGGAACCCTTGGAGTCTACACCTAACATAAATTTATATTGTAATTTATATTGTATTTAAATGTTGCATTTCAAACACTGGTGTATTGGGGAAACTGGGTATGGGCATTTAATGCATCTGACTGTGCTTTTCAGTTATCCCCCCCCCATTTAAAAAGCTATCTTAGAGAATTTTAGAGTAAATACAATCATGTTACATGCTTGGTTCTTTAGCCATAAGTGGTAATAGAAAATGCATTGTTATAAGCTGTGGTCACAAAGTAGTGAAACAACCAGGAAACCCTGAAAATGTCATCAGGCCAGCGCTGAGAGGCTGTAGCATGGAAGCAGTTCTGTTTTCTGATAAAGGCCCTGGACAAACCCCAAGTATAGTCTCCTTGGGAAAAGACTGAGGAAAAGCCGGATTCCCATCCCCCTCACCCCCCCCCATTGTGAAAATTACTAAGGGTAAACAACACATTTTGGAGAAATTATTCCAGAACCTTGGACAGCTCCACGTGCCTCTCCACAGGGATCCAGGCATGTGTGATCACTTCAAATGTGGTGACTAAGAACTTGGACAGCCAGGAGAGGTGAGCCAGTATTCATGTGTTAAAATGTCACATTTCTCTGGGGCCTTTAGGTGCTTCACTAGTAAAATGGGGACAACATACAACTTTCAGATTTTGGCAAGATTAAGGAACACATATTCAATTAGGCCACCGATATATGAAATTCTGAGTATGTGTCAGATGCACAAAGTTCAGTCACAAGTGGAACTCCATGCAGTTTGCACAGCTAGGTGTGCTGCTCTTACCCATGTGTGGTAGCCCAGTCCTTGCCACGGAACAAAATGGAACGACACAAATCAGATAGTGGGCCCCGCAGATCCTCCCACTCAGTACACTTGGCAAGGTTTCTGGGCTAAGGACAAATGTGGCTCACTGGCAAAGGCAATGTGTTTGCAATGTGTTGCCATGGCCATCACAAGGGAATCCACTTTCCTTCTGTGTGCTGAAGGTGAGTGCAGTCAGCTTCAGCTGCTGGCTAGCTCCACTCGCCAAGCTGAATCTATTTTTAACACTGTTTATTTCAGATAGTATCAATTGGAAGCACAGGTTTGGGGTTGGGCTGGTAACACTGAAGACACTGCTGTGGGGGAGGGGGGGACTGGGCCTGGAGTTCTCTTCCTGTCATAATATCGCACCTATAGTATGGCATGTCCTAAACCTGGAACTCCCTTGTTCAAATCTAGACCACACATTTAAATAGTATCAATGACATAAGAATGAATTTTAAATAAGTGATTTTATGTTTTAAGATACCTAATATCTTGACTCCTGTCGACTTGATGAAACATAGTACCAGCCACAGTCTAGGCAACATAATAGCACTCACCACATGAGTTTAAAGAAGTAATTCCTAATCTTGGAGGTCCCCCCGCCCAGCAATCTACAAAGGAGGGGATAGCTTTAAGGTTAAAGGCAGTATTGAGGCAAAGACAGAGGGGTGGGTTGAATTGCATGTGCAGTTCAAGACTGCAGCCTCTCTGATAATACTAGGTTAGTCTTTGTCTGTTACAACTTTAAGATGTTCACAAAGAACATGCAGGCAAGTGGAGTGTGCAGCACATAGCAAGAGAAAAGCTCAAGAGTCATGCTACTGGGTTGACCTGAAGATCACACATTGTGGAGAATACTGTAAAAACTAGTCTGTACGCCAGGTCAGCACTTCTCAGGGCACACGGCTAGTGGGCTCGACTACCTTCCAGAGACTTGCATACAGTGGACATTTACACACCAAACTGGGCTGGAACCCAAAGTTCTGAGCCACAGAAGTTTCCCTGCTCCAGTGAGCTGTCATTTCTTCCAGGAGGAACAAGCAAGGGGTGCGCCATGTGCTGGTACAACTCCTGGCTAGGTCTGTGATTTCTAATGCTCATAAGATCCTCCTGCAAAATCCTAGAAGCTCTGCTTGGCACCCAAAACACACAGGGCTAATGATTTGTTTCATTTGTTTCCCTGGGGTATGCAGGATCATCTAATGACCCTAAATATAAGAGCATCTTTATACTAGGAAGAGGGCTATTTTTGTTTCATTTTAGAAGGCGCTTTCTTGAATGCAGCCACTTTTCTTTCGGAATCACTTAGCTACTCAGATTTAAGGGAACCCAGCTTATTCAGCCTGCAGATCTTGGCTGTGTCATGAAAGCTCAGACTCCTGCAGCAGCCTCAGCACATGTGAGGGAAACCTCTAGAGGAATCACCCGCTACTTACGTTTCAGGATATTTCTTCTCTCTAGCTCCTCCACAGCTGGTCTCTGGCTCAGCCTTCTGCGGAAAAACACTAAGATTATGTTTTGCACCATGGTGGCTTGCTAGAAGTTGTACCCAGGGTCTGTACAGTGAGAGGTGCCTGGCATACACCCCTGAAGTTCAAGATCACCTTCCAAAAGGGAAAAGAGAGTGGACCACTAGAACCTCTTGCTGGCAAAATCAAGTCAGCATTTCCCTTCGGTGTGGGAGGGAAAGCTGGTCCACATAGCCAGTGCTGAGGAAGTCCTTGCTCCACTCCACACCATCACTTGCCCCCTGCCTGGTGCACAGTTCACCCAGCCACTTGGATGTTTAAGCAGTGCAGACATTCATTCAGGAAAGTCTTCTTTCTGCCCACTAGCTTAGGGAGAGGCAGGCAGTGCTGCTGCTGGGCTTCAGGCTTCTGGTTGCAGCCATGCCCCCAGATCCTTGCTTCCAGGCATCAGCTCCATTCTCCATTCTCTGCACAAGGAAATCAGCTCAGGAATACAGCCACCTGCCTGCCAGGCTGAGAGGAACCTCCTCTGCTCTGCCCCACCCAGGGGGAGTGTCTAAGGCTAGCTAAGGAGCCTTGCCTCCCATCAGTGAGCACACAGCTCTAACACCAATGACAGCTGGGGATCTCCCAGCTAACTAGGAAGGGAACCGCCTACACATGCACTTCCCTCCTCCCTTTCTCCCTCTAGCAGTGGCAGATGAGTGTGCCAGTGTGCTGTGTGAAGACAAATTACTATTTCCTTTTCAGATGCTCTCTGGCTGGGGGAGTTGGAGGACGTAGCCCAAAAAGTAAAACATCAAAACCCTACAAAACATAAACACAGGGCTTGTCGGGAGAGGGAGGCATAATTAGACAAGACCCATGCCAAGCTCCCAATTATTTTTATCTAAAATAATGGCCTTCCAGAAGCTTTCCTACTTCCACATCCTCAGCCACTATAGAGAGGCATCAGGGCTAAGGCCCTGAATACTCAGAATCAGGGGCTATAACATTTTGCCCCTGTGAAAGTCCTGTCTCCAGAAATGCATCTATTTATAACCCTGTGCCAGCACAAAGACCAGAGTGTTTGCTCCACACCTCCCTCCACCCTGGAACATGTTTGCTTTGGGCTCACCCAGAGCTTAGTCTTGTAGCTCTTTTAGGGTGCATGTGAGGGGTGGAGGAGGGGTGGCTCCACTGTATTCCTAATGTTCCCTGAGATTTGAACTTGGACCCTGACAACGTCTGTCTGACAACCAGTGCCACAAGTCTCCTCATCTGTCCTAGGTAATGCCTGCCAAACCTGGCCCCTGCTCCCTGCTGCTGTGACCCTAAACCCTCTCTAATGACCCCGGACTACCAGCTATACATCAGTGTTCCAAGCCCTGGAACACATTGCTGAGCCTGGAAGCTTTGGGAGTCCACTGTCCAGAGCGAAAGGCAGATACACAAGAATCACCAGACATTTTACAAGGAATTGAGGAGTAAGGGATAAGCAGGGCAGGGGAATCTGGGGAAGGTGCAGTTGCACTGAGGCCCTGGTGACAAGAATGGGGGTCTAACTGCTCACTTGCTTAGCTTGGAGACTAAGAGGAGAGGTAGAGATGGAATGATGACCTGCTGTAGTTACCTAGGGGGTCCTGGAGGACATACTACACACGTGGGCTGTGTCTTGATAGTCCTGGGGCTGGAGAATAACATGGTATAAGGTGTTCTCCCATTCCAGCATGCACTAGAAACACTCCAATGACAGGGATTGTTCAAGTGGACTATAGCACCATAGGCAAAATGATAGGGCAGTAGAGAATGGGCTTTAGAAGAGGGAAAACAAGCCCTGATGATCAGCGCTTGTTACTTTCTAGCTGAGCAGCTGTAGGTAGGATATTTGGCTTTTCTGAACCTTACTTCTCATAAGCAAGGAGATCTTCAAAGAGTGTACACACTCAGTAAGTGAAAATAGTGTTTCATAACATTTGCTTGGAATTAAGAAACCTTTCAAGAATTCACACACCTCAAGAGTGGCCTACCCAGGGGCTTTATGATCCTTGTGAAATCAGGATTTGGACCATCAATGCGTAATTTTTGGTCTGACTTAAGTAAATGTTTTCTCCACAAAAGTAACCCTAGCTGTGTATTGTTCCATGATAACTCATTATTATCTGTGAAGTGGTCACCTGTGTCAGGCACTTCCTCCAAGCCCCAAATGCCATCTTCAAGCTTACCATCCAGAACAAAAGACACATAGACCATAGGGGATTAGTGCATTGGCCTGTGCCTGGATACAGCAAAACTGCTCAGACTCTTCCTTCTTTCCTGTGTCCAGGACCCTATCCACTGTGGTCCACCACACCAAGGCGGCTGAGCTGTCATGAGGCCCCTTGGCTGGTTAGTCGCAGCCCAGCTGCCAGGCCCAGGGTGACCAGGCCCAAGGTGAGCTCTTCTTTCCCACAGTGCTGTACCCATGAGATAATGTGAAAAGGCTTAGCCCTAGGTCAGGGGAATACAGCTAGTATAAGCTGTGTAGCTTTGAACAATGTCACTATTGTAATTACAACCTCTGTTATTACTAGCTTCTCAACCAATGTTCATGGAATTAGATGGATGCATTTTTTTAAAATTGGCATGTACTACCCACTCCAAGTACAAAACTCTGGAGATGGTTCACAGAGGCTTCTGGACACCTGAGCTTTAGCTCCAGTAACAGGGGCCTGCACCCGAGTTAATCAGGTAGCCCCCTGCCTCCATCCCAACCCTAGCATCTGAGACCAGAACAGTATGAGAGGCTGCCACCCTCCAGGTGTGACAGATGGTCTCAATTCAGGCTACAGGATCCCTGGGAACAGGAACCAGAACCCAGAGCTGGATCCAAAGCAGGGAGGGCCACAGCAGACAGTGGGCAGGATCCAAAGCTCGGATAGGCAAGTCTGACCTTCAAGCCAGGCGGTTAGGCCGTGGCTGGTGGAAAGTGAGGCATACAGAACTTGGCTGCCCATGCAGTGGCCACTTAGTCCATGAGGACATACACATTTTGTGGGCAGAACTACAGCCCCAGAAAGGAGGGTTGGGCTGAAGGAATGCCTCCCTTATGGTCCTAAAACTCCATGAAAGTGGACTTGATACACCTTGCTGTCAGTCATTCCAGAGAGGCAGCAACAGGTGTTAGTGAAGGGTGAACAGAATGGGTGGAGGTGTTCTCCCATCCCCTGAACTGTAACATCCAATCTGGACAGTGCTACCACCTTAGTGCCAGAAAACAGCAAGGGACTGACCCAGCAGGGGTGCTCTTGGAGCCAAGGAGGCCAGGAGTGCAAAGAGGTAGGGCAGGCCTGAGGCTTCACAGCCCAGTGGGATGCCCAGCTCATGGCTCTCATTACCATTGCCCTGTCTGTGGTTTGATAATGACTCGCCACAGTAAGTACAGCACCGTGGGGGCAGAAGGACCCCCAAGGAGAGAGGCATCCACACACAGTAGCATCCAGTAGCACACAGGAGGGATTGTCCGAAGGCTGGGGCAAGCAGTGAGTACTTCCAGGAGCATCCCAGATCCCAGGTGTCTGTGAGTCCCTGCAGGACCTGGTGCAGGGGGGCTAATAAGACAGCTGACTCTTCTGTGGCTTTTTGAGGCTGTCAATCTGAAAGTCACCTATAGCCCTGACATGAGTCCAACCAGGAATGGGCAGTCAGGGCTCAGGGAGGAAGAGATGGCAGAGGGAGAAGATGGTGAACTGGAGTGGAGGTAGAGGTGACCCACACATTGCCCAGCTGAGTGCTGATGGTAGAGGGGGTGCCTGTACCTGTCTGTGCAAGGCTGGCAAGCTTTTGTTCCGCTGATCAGCACCTGAGTACTGACTTCTGAAAACCAGGCTCAACTCCGGCCTGGCCTGGCCATTGGCTATCAGGGACCATGCTCTCTCCAGTCTGGCCTGTGCTGGCTGAACCCCTGCCTCACCCCTGACAGAGAAGAGCAGATCAACACAGACTGAATGTGGGTAGACACCAGCATTATGAATGCTGTCCTCAGCTGTGTGGAGCCTGGGTCTCTACAGCCTCTCTGTAGGCCTGGAACCATAGGAAGCACTCCTACCCCAGACACTCAGGTCCTCTGCCTCAAACATACTCCCAACTGTCTCTCAGTCACACCACTTTCCCTCATATATACCGTCCTCCATCAGACACGCCCTCCTCCCTAAGGTGCTCATATTCTCCATCTTTTTTCCATCACAGATTCACGCCCTGCCCTGCTCCATCATACCCGCTCCCCCAGTCTCCCTACCTCTGCCCCCCCAGTGCCATTTCCATATCTGCAGGGAAGAAGGCACATGTACATGTAGAGTCCATGCTGGTTCCCTACACCCGTGCCTGCCCCACTCCAGCTCCCAAGCATCCGCACTGGCCTGTCTGCTCACGCTCAGATGGGCATCTGTGGTCCAGCTGCTGCCTTTCTGCTCAACTTCAGCTCCAACCGTACAGCGCATCTGCTGAGAGCCACCGTCCCCCTCCCAGGGTGCCCTTCCACTATCCTGTTAGCTCCCTCCAGACAGGAGCAGGGGGTGGCTCCTGACATTGCAGAAAGAGCACCAAAAGGGGGCTCCAAAGTGATCTGTGCAGATGGCCTGAGGCTCCAAGGACAAAAACCCAGAGGTGCCCATTAGGCCTTCCTGTCATGCACTCATGATGACCACAATCCTGAGGATGCCATCATGAACGTGCTTTAAGGAAACACCGAGGCCACATGACATGCCCGCTGGAGCCAGCACTCTCCTAACACTTCTCTCTTCATAGTCAGCTGTCCAGGGCCAGGGATATCCAGAGTACCCCAGACCCTCCAGGCCACAAGCTGGGGTAGTTGCACTGCCTGGGCAAGCAGCTCTGCTGGGGCCACAGAAATGGCTCCACTCCATCTTGACTTGAGGTTGCGGGTTCAAACCCATTATTGACCTCTCACAGAAATGGCTCCACTCCATCTTGACTTGAGGTTGCGGGTTCAAACCCATTATTGACCTCTCACAGAAATGGCTCCATTCCGTCTTGACTTGAGGTTGCGGGTTCAAACCCATTATTGACCTCTCAAGGTTAAACAACAGGCTATTTGGCCTAAGAAGTAACAGATGTCTTACTTTAACAACAGGATATTATCTTGTCTTGATGACAGGATACTTGCTTTAAGGTTTGGTTTCTTGATGTTTTGTGTTTTGAGAAGAAGCAATCACACTTGCTTCTTCTTTGTATCTTGACAAGGAAGTGTCTTTGCCATCCCCCAGTTTTGATTGGGGTATATAAAGACAGTGTAATAAACTTGGGGCTCCCCCCATATTCACTGGGGTGCCCTCTCTATCTTTTCTTTAGTATATAAAGACTGAGTGTAATAAACTTGGGGCTCACCCCCCATATTCACTGGAGTGCCCTCTCTAACTTTTCTTTAGTATGTTTAATTTTTCTACCTGCCATTTCTTAATCCACAACCCCGCTCCCAGGCATGAACACGGGCAAGGACAGCTGTACCTCAGCATGGGGCTACAACACAGCTCAGTCATTGCTCCAGCTGCATGAGACTGAAGATTGTCCTGGCTCCAGTCAGCAAAGCCCTCCAGCAAGGATGGACCATTCCTGTGTCCAGATCTGAAGCCTAGAAGTGAGCGGTTCCAGCCTGTTCCTACACAATGGCTGTGATCGTGAGATGTGCAGTGTGTGTGAGCTCCCTCTGGAGGCTTCTGGCCCTGCTTAAGGGCTCCAACCTGTCTGGTGAACCCCCAGACTAAGTCACAGACAAATGCTGCCACAGGCCTCTGTGGTGGGATGCTGGGACTAAACCCAAATGGCTGTCCCAGAAGAGGGCCTTGATGTGGGCCATGCAGGACTTAGCTACACCAGGGAGGGGCAGCTGGCTGTAGTGGAGTAGCGGCCTGAAGAGAAGTTCAGTCTCGCTGCCACTGCACATGCTCTTCTCAACTGATTCTCCTGGGAGGAGGGAGCCTGGGACCAGCACTACCCATACTTGTCAAGATGGAGAATCGTCTGTGGTATCCACTGATGGAGGGAAAATGTGGGCTGCAGAGATTGCTCAGTCAGTAAAGTGTTTACGACAACTTGAGGACTTGAGTTTGATTCCCAGCACCCAGGTGAAAACTCAGGTGTGATCAGTGTATCTCTATAATCCTAGCCCTAGGAGGGGGCAACATGCGGGTCCCTTGTTGAATTCCAAGCCAAGGGGATGAATGGTATTTTTGAGCATGACATCTGAGGTTGTCTTCTGACCTGTGCATGCATGCACACGGACTTCTCTCTCTCCCTCCCTCGCTCCCTTCTCTCTCTCTCTCTCTCTCTCTCTCTCTCTCTCTCTCTCTCTCTCACACACACACACACACACACACACACGAAAATCTGAAGTAAATCTGTACATAATTAAATACTATTTCTCTAGGAAAAAAATCAAACTCCTATAGTTTCTGGCAATGCCCCTGTCAACTGGCAGAATGTGTTCGGGCAGTACCCTGGTCAGCACATTGTCCATGACTACTAGTCTGTACACAGGTGCAAAGGACCCCACTTTTGCTGTCTTTCTTGCTGTCTTTCCTGTGGTTCCTCTAGGAGAGACAGGAATTTTCTGCCCCTCCCCCGTGGTATATATATGTGTGTGTGTGTGTGTGTGTGTGTGTGTTTACAGCTTTTTACCTCTTTTCTCTCCTTCCCCCCACTTTCCTTTTTAATAAAGCTTCTCACTTAAGCTCTGTCTGCCCGACATGTTTGTCCCTCTGTCTTAGTCACCCTTGCCTGCCATGGGATCCGCCAAGTTCCCTTGCATTTTATCATAAAGACAGGGGTGATTGCTGCCTGGGGACAAAGCCACAGCCATCATGAAAGAACAAACACTGATGCCCTGTCCCTCTGAGGATTGGTGACAATACTGTTTGTACATATGATGTATAATTCAAAATCACCAAGAAGAGAGAAGATTCTGAGTGTGCTCACACACATACACACACACACACACACACACACACACACACACACACACACACACAGTGTTTGGGATGACAGCTGGGTTGGCCATGGTACAAAATCTCAATGTTTCCCACTTTCAAAATGTACAGCTGTTGTGTGCCGATGAAAACCACCCCAAGATACACCACCAATCCAAAAAGCAAGAGCTCCCATTTTGTAGGTCACGGTCTTGGTGCTTTCTTTACTGTGACACATTCCATGTCATGATATGTAAACACTGTGTGTAAGAATGGCAGGACCCTTCCTGTGAAAACAGTAACCCTCTGAGATGAGTCTGTGGCATGAAGCCTTGTGCACACCCCAGCCTTACTGCCCTCACCACAGGGC
The DNA here is from genome assembly GCA_030556225.1 of Cricetiscus sungorus. Lineage (NCBI taxonomy): Eukaryota > Metazoa > Chordata > Mammalia > Rodentia > Cricetidae > Cricetiscus > Cricetiscus sungorus. The sequence continues at coordinate 3,656,989 of JANBXA010000429.1, forward strand.
CCTTTGGGTATCAGGAGAACCTGGGAGTGTCCATGCAGACAGCACTCTGCACACACTGTTACTTCTCCCTGCTACAGCCAAGCCCTACTTGTCCTTACTCTCCACATGCCCCCCCAGGTTACCCTCCCCCAGTTACAGTGTCCAAGCCTTAGTCTACCCTTTAATTCTAATTCCCATCCTGCCCATCCTTCTCTGGGCAATGGCTTCCCTTCACCTTAGCTCTAAGCTCTCTTTGTATCCATGGCTTATACAGACTTGTAGCTCTTTGTACCCATGGCTTATACAGACTCGCAGATTGCATTACGTTCACCCACCCTCCTATGCATAAGAAGGACCTTCATTTGAGATGCGAGTGACTTCGGAAGCTGACTCTAGGCCTATGATGTTGATAAGGTACCATATTCCCTCTGACGTTTGCTTTTCCTTCTGAACAGTGGGCAGATGCTACTACACCCATGTTTCCCGGTTCCCCCTTGGGGCCAGCTGAGACAGAGGCAGGAGGCAGCAGGCAGCAGGCCCTCAGAGGATACAAGTCTCCAAATCCTCCTTGGCACATGGTGTTAGCTCCCTGATGCTCAAGGATAGATGACTACAAGTCCACAGTAAATGTTGAGAAGCTCAACACACAGTGGGTCTGGCTTAAGAAGGGGCCACAGTCACATCTCTATAAGCATTGATTCCCAGCTGCCAGTTTCAATGACATCCTAACCTAGACTCCATTCAGGGTCCCACCAGGTCAACTAAGTGTTGGGCCAACACTGAGAGATTCCTTCCAGAAGAGGCAGATGACTCTAGAGACGGGCTGCAGCTGGAGAGCAGGCGGTGCCGCACCCACGGATCCTGTGGCTATTTTGGGAGGTGATCCTGCCCCACGGCTAGCCCTGAGTCACTGTGAAACTGGGATTCCCCAGTGAGGGCGTGCCAACACCACCATTCAGATCCAGAACCAGGCGGTGGGAAGTCCTTCTCAACGCCGCCTGCCACCATCAAAGGCGACAGCACGTGGACCCTGAGTCACAAACCACTAGCTGACAAGAGTACACCTAGAGAATCGGGACAAGAGTAGAGCAATCTTCTCCAGCGGGGTTCCAGGAGAACAGGCCCATGTGACAAAAGCAAGGCGTCATGAGGAAACCAGGACTGAACACCCAACAGAGGCCCCAGTCAGCTGCAGGCCTGGAGGGAAAGAGTGTGCCCATGCTGAAATTCACCCCTCTGGGCACTGGACTCTCCACTCACTGAAGGCTTACCTATGGAGATGCCAGCTGCTATCACACACACACACACACACACACACACACACACACACACAGAGAGAGAGAGAGAGAGAGAGAGAGAGAGAGAGAGAGAGAGAGAGAGAGAGAGAGAGAGAGAGCCTGTCCCAGCAGCTGTCTGCCCCAGCTTTCTGGACACAAGGGTGGGTGTGGACCCAGGGCCTCATTCCCATGTCCAAAGCCAACCTCTTCTCACGCCACCCTGACACCTGCAGCTTATTCAATGTCTACTTCCCTGTCTCAGAGTTGGTTCCTTCTGAGCAACCTTCTGTTTCTAATTGTACTCATCCCCAACACCCAAGGGGTCTCCACATCTGATCATAGTGACAACCACCCAGAGATACCTAATAAGTGCATAAAATGTACAATTTTATGGACAATATATAAAACAACAATAATGACAAATGGGTCATAGCATTTCATGCCTGTAATACCACCACTGGGGAGGTAGAGACAGGATGACCCTTGGTGCTTACTGGCCAGCCAGCCCAGCTGTGCCTGAGCTCTGAATCCAGTGTGAAACCCTTTCTCAAAGAGTAAAGGGAAAAGAGATTGAAGAAGACACCATGGGTCTCTATCCTTCACACACGCACGCACACATGCACATAGGCACACATGGACACATGCACACACACGTGCACACAAGCACACATGCACACAGGCACACACGAACACACGCGGACACACACACACCACGCACACACGCACGCATGCATGCACACAGGCACACACGCACACGATTGATGTCCTATTCAGAATATGAGGGGAGAAAAGGGAAATTAAGTTCCCATAAGATAGCATACATCTCACGGGAGCTCAGACACGACCTCATTAGGAGACAGGGTGAGAACTGCATTTCTACACCTACACAGTCACAGGGTGACATCAGCAGCTAATGCATCAGGCCCCAAGGGATGCCGTCACATCACAGGGCAGATGCTTCTTGAAACACAGGAAAGATTCTCGGTAAGGTCTGGACAGAGTGAGGCTCGTTCTTCCCTTCCGGAGCCCTGGTCTTCCAGGAAGAGATCTCTGTCCCATTCCAACAAGATGAGTCATGTTTGTCCATGTGCCACAGCCAACATCCTTGGGAGCATCAGGGGACATTCAAGTGTGTGGGGGGGGGTCTTCACTGCTCAGGGGCTGGCTCTCAATCTGCAGGACACTTCCTCCTGGGGTCATGACAGAATCACGGGAGGGGCCTCCTCTAGCACAGACCCTCCATGACCCTATCCCAGAATCCCCAGAGGCCCCAGAGACAGCTCCTGCCGATGGCTGCCATGTACCCTCGCCCTCAGTGGCACTTCTCTGCAAAGTGAGTGGGAGCTTGCATGGGTCCGGGTACCCTCTGGGCTACACTATGACCACTGTGAGCCTTGCGATTTCCATTTACCTGAGGCCCACCCATCCTGTGTGGGGAAAGGGTGTTTCCAGGCTGCCTACAAAAGCTCGGGAGAACCCTTCCCTTGCAAGCAGGAGTCAGGGCCCCCGTGGGACTAGGACTGCTGGGCAGGGCAGGTCCTGCTTCCAGTCACATGGCACTCAGGCAGAGGCCAGCAGGCCAAGAACACTTGCCTCTCTAGATGAGTCCCAGGATACCTGGATGCCCAAGAGGCATCAACCTGACCTTAACAATGGGGCCCTCCCACTCTGCTCCCAATATTCACAACACTAAAATGGCCACAAGTCCCCAGAAACAATGAACCCCAGAGGGGCACTGGAGAATGCTCCAGGAGGAGCCACTGCTGAGGACAAAGGGCAGACCTGACCCCCACCACCCTCAGACAAGGCCGAGTCTAGCCAGGAAGAACCAACAGGTCAGGGCCACCAAAGCACCTGTGCTAACCCACGCTCTACCTGCAGAGCCCCGAAGAGCCCCATGCTTACCCTCTCCATAGCAGCAATCCTGGAAGGGGGCCGGGTGGACATACACCTGGCTATCAGAACGCCCTCCCAGGAGCTGAGCCCCAGCCTAGCTTGCCTTGCTCTCCCTGACCTCTTGCCGCGGGCTCGCTGGCTCTCTCGCTCTCTGCCGGCTCCCCCTCTGGCCTCTCTTCTCTTGGCCTGGCTGACTTGCTGGCCTACTCTTGTCTACCATAACAACAAAGCACAACCCGTGTGGGTGACAAGCCACAGGAGCGTGCGCCTCCCATTTCATTCCTGGAGCACGGGAAGCCTAAGCCTCGGTACCCGTGGGCAGGGTTAGCAAGCACATTCGCTCTGCTCACACACTTAGGAGGACGGGATCTCCCTGGGGCCTCTTCGATAGGAGGCTACCTACGGTTGTTCATCTTCACTGTCTGTTTGACTGGATTTGAAATCACCCAGAAGACGCACTTGCTGCGTGCGTCTGTGAGGATCTTTCCAGAAAGTTTGACCGAGATGGGAAAGCCCTGAACCGGAGCAGCAGCATCCCACGGGCCGCGGCCCCCGACTAAATGGAAAGCAGACAGTGAGCTGAGCGCCAGCATTCACCTCCATGCTTCCTGACTGTGGAAGCCATGTGACCGGCTGCCTCAAGCTCCTGTCACCAGGACTCCCCAGCCGTGGTGACTGTGCTCCCACACTGGGAGCCAAAGCAAGCCTGTCCTTCCTTAACTCACTTTCGACAGGTGTTTGCCACAGCCACGGGACTAATACATGCACTGATCCCATAGGAGGCCCTAAATACCTTCCCAAAGTTCCACCCCAATCACCATCACAGCCGGGAGAGGCATTGACACACGAGCCTGGGGGCGCATACACTCAGAAACATGCTCCCGCATGCCACTTCTGTGCATGCCATTCCCTCTGTCCAAGAAGCTGTGACTCCAGACCGTCGCACGGCTCACAACGGGCCAACCTCCCACCAATACACTTGGTTCTCTCACCAGGGAGCAGCGTGTGGACAAACCCAGGGGAGGTGCAGAGCTGGCCACAGAGGGATGACGCGCCCTTCCTAGGCGCAGGGACTCTGTCCCTCTCCACCAGTCCTTACTACCCCTTCCACAGTGCCAGCATTTGCAGGGAAGAGTGACCAGGACCCTGTATTGCACACGGTCTCATGCTTGTGGGACAGACAGTGCCCTGTCTCCCGGACTGTTATCATGCAATGTAGAACCCAGTGAGTGGCCATGGCCACATGGAGCCACCGTGGCAACGCAGACAGCAGGAGGCTTGGTGTGACAGCGCTGCCGATGATGATGGGGATAGGGTGCCCCAACCACAGCTGGTTAGAGTGGAGATGGGACCTTCCACCATGACTGCTTGAGAGTGTCGACCGGGTGTCCCCATCACGGCTTTAAAGAATGGAGATGTGACCTGCTACCATTACCACTTGGTCCCCTCACTGTTGGGGACATCCCTGTCATCACAGGTATGGCTGTAACATGGGACATATAGGTACATTTCTCCTGTTATAAGTTTTTGTCCCAAATGACAAATTTTGTCAAAAAATGACCAGCAAGATGTTATCCACCTATCATCCTAGAATCTAGAAGGCCGAGACAGAACTATTGTAAGTTCAAGGCTACCCAAGGCTACCTAGTGAGATTCCGTCTCAAAGACACCAACAGAGTTTACACATGCGCCTGTTCTCAGATCACAAGACCCGATTCTAGGAACACGTTTTCCAAGTGTCTCATATCACACACATTCACACATACATGTATACACACTCACTCTCCCCATTACACACACACACACACACACACACACACACACACACACACACACGTCTACCACAGTGACAATATAATGTGTAAAAAGCCAGAGCCTCTATGTTGGCCCTGGTATGGAAGGCTCAACAGACTCTGGAATAAACGAAAGAACATAAAGATGATGAGCTCACGTCATGTACGATAATCTGTCAGGGTCTAGGGAGACGGCTCAGTTGGGAACGTCTGACAATCACAAGGGCCTGAGTTTGGGTTCCCAGTTATCTGCTGGAGGCAGAGACAGGAAGACCCCTTCCCTTCCTGAGCAGCCAGCCTAGTCTAATTGGTAATCCCCAGACCAGACAGAGGCCCTTTCCAAAGGAGGTGGATGGGTGCTATTAATTACTGTGGGTAACACCCAAGTTCTAGCTCTACACATTGGCACACATGTGCTCACAGCCGCACCCCACCCTTCCCACACACTCACAAAGAAACCTGGGCTCTGCCCAACCTTTGCCTCAATGCTGGCTTCTCCATGAACTAACTGCAGAGTGCCACCTGCCTCGTCTCTCAGACCGTCAGAGTTGAGTAAGTTAGAGATCTCAGCCTGAAAGCACAGTCACCCTAGGTACCCAACCCAACACTCAAAGGGCCCAGGGGAAGATCCAGTCGCTGCAATCCAGACCACACCAGCTGCCTCAATGGGAAGCAAGCTGTGAGCTTAAGTGTGGAACCCCCAGTGGGTTCTGGAAGGGGGAGGGAGCACCCAGGACACAGCTCTGAGGGAAAGGAGGCACCCAGGACACAGCTCTGAGGGGGAGGGGGCACCCAGGACACAGCTCTGAGGAGAGAGCACCCAGGACACAGCTCTGAGGAGGGAGCACCCAGGACACAGCTCTGAGGGAAAGGAGGCACCCAGGACACAGCTCTGAGGGGGAGGGGGCACCCAGGACACAGCTCTGAGGGGGAGGGGGCACCCAGGACACAGCTCTGAGGGGGAGGGGGCACCCAGGACACAGCTCTGAGGGAAAGGAGGCACCCAGGACACAGCTCTGAGGAGAGAGCACCCAGGACACAGCTCTGAGGGGGAGGGGGCACCCAGGACACAGCTCTGAGGGAAAGGGGGCACCCAGGACACAGCTCTGAGGAGAGAGCACCCAGGACACAGCTCTGAGGGGGAGGGAGCACCCAGGACACAGCTCTGAGGGAAAGGGGGCACCCAGGACACAGCTCTGAGGGGGAGGGGGCACCCAGGACACAGCTCTGAGGAGAGAGCACCCAGGACACAGCTCTGAGGGGGAGGGGGCACCCAGGACACAGCTCTGAGGGAAAGGGGGCACCCAGGACACAGCTCTGAGGGGGAGGGGGCACCCAGGACACAGCTCTGAGGGGGAGGGGGCACCCAGGACACAGCTCTGAGGAGAGAGCACCCAGGACACAGCTCTGAGGGGGAGGGGGCACCCAGGACACAGCTCTGAGGGAAAGGGGGCACCCAGGACACAGCTCTGAGGAGAGAGGGGCACCCAGGACACAGCTCTGAGGGGGAGGGGGCACCCAAGACAGCTCTGAGGGGGAGGGAGCAGCCAGGACACAGCTCTGAGGAGGGAGGGAGCACCCAGGACACAGCTCTGAGGAGGGAGCACCCAGGACACAGCTCTGAGGAGAGAGCACCCAGGACACAGCTCTGAGGGGGAGGGAGCACCCAGGACACAGCTCTGAGGGGGAGCACCCAGGACACAGCTCTGAGGGGGAGGGAGCACCCAGGACACAGCTCTGAGGGGGAGGGAGCACCCAGGACACAGCTCTGAGGGGGAGCACCCAGGACACAGCTCTGAGGGGGAGGGGGCACCCAGGACACAGCTCTGAGGGGGAGGGGGCACCCAGGACACAGCTCTGAGGGGGAGGGAGCAGCCAGGACACAGCTCTGAGGAGGGAGGGAGCACCCAGGACACAGCTCTGAGGGGGAGGGAGCACCCAGGACACAGCTCTGAGGGGGAGGGGGCACCCAGGACACAGCTCTGAGTGGGAGGGGGCACCCAGGACACAGCTCTGAGGGGGAGGGGGCACCCAGGACACAGCTCTGAGTGGGAGGGGGCACCCAGGACACAGCTCTGAGGGGGAGGGGGCACCCAGGACACAGCTCTGAGGGGGAGGGGGCACCCAGGACACAGCTGCAGACATGCCTGAGAGGCCAAGCTGTGCTCAGGGCCCGTCTTCTCCCAGGTCGAGACCTGCACACCCATCCCTGCCTGCCACGGACCCCACAGCTCTGCCCCACCATCCATGAGCAGCAGCCTCTGTCCCAGCCCTGCGGTACCAGCTGTGCTTAGTCCTGGAATTAGGTAATTTAATTAAGCTTTCTGTACAGTGACTGCCTGGCTTACTATGGTTAGAAAAGGAACATGTCATTTCCATGAAAGCCAAGTGGAACATTCCCGAGCCAGGGCTGGGAAGCTTCCAAAGCTGCTGGGCAGAGTGTGGAAGTGAGTGTGGGGACGGGTGTCGTAAATGCCTGGGGAAATCTGTGCAGACTGCTCTGGGTGTCCATGCTCAGGCCCCTTGTGGAAGATGCGTCAAAGCCGTTCCCACCGGGAGCTCCCACCCGAATGCTGAGAGCCAGAGCACCTGTGGACGTGTGCCTGGGTGAAGCGTCTGAAGCAGGGATGCGCAGGTGTGATTTCAGGTCCTAAGAAACCCAGTGACAGACCTGCAGGGCTTGGGGTTGAGGAGGGCACTGTGCCCTGTAGCTGTGTGCGGCATAGAGGGCCACACGAGGGCGGGCTAAGTCTAATTGCAGCGGTAACAGCGAAGGTGTCTCAAGGTGTCTCTCAAAGGAGTGAGGGCCCACCACTGTCCAGGGGCCTCAGAGCTCCCTCACACCTTTCCCTGCCCAACCTCTCCCAGATGCCTGCATCCTGGGCAGAACATGAAGATCAGGGTGTGTGCGCATGTGTATGAGTGTGTGCTTGTGCACGTGTGTGCGCACACGTGTGTGTTCACATGTGTGTACGTGTGTGTGTTCACATATGTGTGTACGTGTGTGAATGTGAGTGTGTGTGTTCACATATGTGTGTACGTGTATGAGTGTGTGTGAGTGTGTGTGTGCACGTGTGTGTTCACATATGTGTGTATGTGTGTGAGTGTGAGAGTGTGTGAGTGTGTGTGTGTGCGCGCATGTGTGTTCACATATGTATGTACGTGTGTGAGAGTGTGTGTATGTGCGCATGTGTGTTCACATATGTATGTACGTGTGTGAGAGTGTGTGTATGTGCGCATGTGTGTTCACATATGTATGTATGTGTGTGAGTGTGTGTGCGTGTGCATGCGTGTGTGTTCACATATGTGTGTACGTGTGTGTGTGAGTGTGTATGTGTGTGTGTGTGTGTGTGCACGAGTGCATGCATGTGCACCCACAGGCCTCACAGAACCAGCCGTGTAGAAGCAGCATCTCCCTAGGGTACATGGTGATCCCAACCTCCCCCCACCTATACACTCTTCCTTCTTCCTTGCCTCTTTCCATCTAATCCCATTGCAAAGTTAACCTGAGAACCTACTGGAAAAGGAATCTCTAGCTTACCCTTTGTAACACTGACTCCTTCCCTTAAGCAAAGCTGGGGAAAAGGCTCTGATCCCAAGCTCCCAGGCACCCAGGCAGGGCTGGGGGGGGGGGGAATCTCAGGGAAGAGCTGTCTGGCTGGCAGCCCTGTCCCTTCAGCATTTGAATGCAATGCAATCTCTAGCACTCCTGTGGCCATCTCTGGGCCGTGAAGCATCAAGCACCAGAACAAAGGAAGCTAGCGTGGGAAAAGAAAAGAGATGGTTCTTGGCGACTTTGGAATAACCGTGCCAGGCCTGACTACCTATCTCCAGCTGTTGGGGACTTTGGAATAACCGTGCCAGGCCTGACTACCTATCTCCAGCTGTTGGGGACTTTGGAATAACCGTGCCAGGCCTGATTATCTATCTCCAGCTATTCCCATCATGGGATCTATTGGGTCCAACCTCAGCCATACTACATACTACATACTACATACTAGAGTGTGTGAGAGACCACACACTCTCCCCTGTCTCTCTGAGCCTCTGCTTTCTTGGCTGCAAACACTAATGACAGCATTTATACCTGAGGTTTGAGTGAAATCGGAAGGCACATGTGGCTTCAACAAATGTCATTGAGAGGGAATGCCTGTTATGACCACAGTGTCCACAGATACAGGGTTAAGTCCCAAGGCTCGGAAGAGCAGGCCTTTGCTAAATGCAGTCCCCACAGGTACCTGGAGCGGAGGGTCACATACCTACCTGCCAAGCTCCAGCAAGTTAAGGGACCTCCCCTGGGTTTACTGCATCCAGGACTTGCGGGCAGGTGGCCTCCCAACCCCTGTTGCCTGCCTCTGGGGGTTGGGACTCATGCTTTAGAGACATGAATGGCAGCTGGTAGCATTCATGTACCTCCCCCCCCCCACACACATTATGATGTCCTCTAGATTCCCAATTGCAGGGGAAACCAACAGCAGATGACTTTCTTCAGGGCTCAGGGGACAGGGACACTGCAAGGCTCTGAGCCTCTCCTCTGCTCAGACATTCTTCGGCTCTAGGCTCTACCTCCTGAGCTCCACACAAAGCAGGCTCTCCCTCTCTTGCTCGGATGAATAAGCTTCGAATCCAGCCCAGGCTTATATTCCAGATAAACTCTCCCACTGAAGCTCTATACTTTGCTTTGCTCCCTCCATCCAAGAGCAGAACAGGTCAGACCCTCCCAGCTCAGAGTCTGCCTTCCCAGCCTGCACCAGTGACACCGCCTTTCAGACTGCTGCCTGCCTCTCTCGTGCATACACACAAACAGATGCATACACACTCACATACAAGCATATATACACTAATACATGCACACACATGCATACAGAGAGAAAGATAGAGAGGGGGAAAGTCCTGTCTCCTGACTTCCTTTGCCTTTTACAATACAGCACTGAGAGTTTTGGGGGCTGGGGCGTAACTCCATAGTTCTTGAACATGAACTTGCAGACAGCTGCTTCAGTGTCTGAAGGCTGGACCTGCCTAGTGGACCTTGGAGGGCAGAAGTGATCTCCACAGAGGTGGAGCAGGAGCCAAGGCAAGGGGGCCATGGTGGGACCCTGGGTGAAACAGACCTGATCTCAGTTTGCTGAGGATTGCTGATTCAACATCTGCAAGTCCCAGTGACCATGCTCAGGGTTTCCTGGGGCCACAGGTTGGCCAGACTTCCTGTATTTCTATATGAAAAATGGTGATCCTGAACAGAGCCCTCCAAGTGTGGCCAATGGCTTGATGCCAGCTTTCCACCCACTCCACTGCACAGGGGTACCCTGGGCTAGACCAGCGTCTGCAATGTCCCACTCTGCCCCACAGATTCCAATAGCCCCTACCCCACCCCCATGCCACCTTTCCTCCAGGCAGGGACACTGGGCATAAAGGGGACTAATGACCGGATTGCCAGAGTGCTTCCTCCTGGCAGGAGGATGCACCAGGAGTGAGCATGATGAGGATGAGGATGAGGATGAGGACGAGGCTGTTGCTAAGACAATGCGATGGGGAAGAACACGGATATGATGCAGATGTTGATGAAGGTCTTGGCAATGTTGGAGAAGACTAGACGGTGAGAGTGTGATGGATGTGATAATGGAGACAATGCTGACAATGCTGGAGGCAGCTTCAGTCAAAGATGCTCACTATGGTGATAGGGTTTGGCAAAGATGGCGACGGGTGCGACACTAACTCCAAGTAATTGGTAACCATGTGGCTTGGGAGATGCTCTGGAGGTTGGAATCCAGGTGGGGCGCCAGAGACTCCTCTCTGTCACGCCACAGTGGGAACATCCTCAGGCAGACTAGGGATGGCCATGAATACCCCCAAACATACTAGATACAGAGTGCTCCGCTGAGATGGTACCGTCATTGGCTACAGGGCAAGTTCAAGTTAGGACAACACAGTGCCTGAAACGTGTCCTCATCACCATAGATTGCTTCTCCTACAGCCGTCCCCCAGAACCCTGCCCATGGCCTGACACTCTTTACAGGGAGGGAAGTGGGTGCCTTTTGTGCAAGAACATTGGCCATGATTGACCTGTGCTGCCTGAAACAAGCCCCACTTCCCGGCACCACAGAGACTCCCAGCAAACAGTGGGAAGTGACATGGCGAGGGACAGTCACACTGCGCCCTCCCCCTTCCAGCAAAGAGTGGGGACTACTAGGTCAGGCCACACACTGAGTCGACCATGCTCCAGCATTCGCTGAGTAGATGCTCAACTCCCAAAGACAAGAACATGCATAATGCTCAAAACACACACTGGGTGACAGCTGTGATCCCGGCTCTCAGGAGATGCAGACAGAGGGATCAGAAGTTGGAGATCATCCCCAGTGAATGTGAGGCTGGCGTAGACTAAAGGATACCCCCTCTTACAAGATACAGTTAGAAAGCCCAGGAAGAGAGGAAGGCAAGGGGGCGTGGGACCAGGGAGTGCGGTGGGTGTGGCTGTGAACAAATGCATCACACACATGCATGTGAATGTACCATTGATAAATGTTCACAAACATACACACAAACTCATATCCATGGATGCCAAAAGGTGACCTCGGGCCAACCACAGAGCACATATGTGCTCTGGTGCCCACACGTTGCCTTTGAGGATTTGGACAGAATCTCAACCTTTAAATGAAGGATATTCCATGTAAGTTTGTTTTCCAGTTTTTATAAAGAACCCCCCTAATTCGGGAACAATAAATCCCATTTTAAATTTTTTCTTCTAGGCCAGAGAGATAGTTCAGCAGTTAGGAGAACATCTCACCCTGCCCGACAATAGTCTTTCTTCTTCCTACTCACTGTACCCTGCTGTCAAGTTAGCTATTTGTTCAAGAACTGCCCAGGGCACAAAAAGTTCTCTATTAGTCTACTTATTCACTGTCTGAAAGTCCCTCGGACTGGCAAATTCAAAGTGCAAGGGGATCAGTAAACTTTCATGTATCAGGGAGATGTGTGCACCCTTCCAAGGTGCTTTGCCTGCTGTGTGGTCCACGCTGGGGACATTATGCCTTCTCTGATAAAGTCTGAGCAGTAACAAGGACCATAAGGACGTCTTGGCACGGCATCAGGTCAAGCTTGTGAGCCCAGCGCCTTTGATCCTGAAGAACTCAGTCTCTAGTCCCATCCCTACCACTGAAGGCCATCTCAGCCACTCCCCATGCCCCGTTTTATCCAAATAGAAGCACATACTCCTCACATGGCAAATCTGAACTCTCTGCTCTCTCAGGAAGGCCCCCAATAGGATCCTGTAGGCTTCTAGGACAAATCAACTTTGCATTTCCTGGGGCTGATTTTAAAACGAAGCCAAACACCATAGTTTCCAGGAGATAGGAAGTTCAATATCCTGACCACCCTGGAGCTGGTTCTGGTCCCTACAGGAGCCTGGGCAGCCATCACCAAGTAATGATGCTGGACCAGAGTAAGATGCTGGGGTGGGAGTCAGTCCGCCAACTGGGTGAGGAAATGAGAAGTCCCACAAAGGTCAGGCACCCCAATCTCTGGCTCAGCCACCTGCATAGCTTCAATTGACTGAGACAGAGCCCCTACATGGGCCTAGGTTTCCCTGTCCCTTATGTAACCCTCTCCAAAGCTCCTCTGGCACAGGCCACGGGATGGTCCCCAGCTGGGAGATCCTCTCCTCTCAACACTGTCCCCATTCATTCTGAGCTCTTGTGTCGCTATGGCCTCTGAACTGAACTGCTCCTCCCAGATGGAGACTCCTGCATCTCAGGAAGCTCCTAAAACTTCTAAGATCCACAAGGCCCCTTCTGAGGGTTACACCAGCAATGACACTGACTGAGGGGGGAGGGAGGAGAGACAGAGATACAGGAACACACACACACACACACACACACACACACACACACACACACACACACAACCTCAGACTCTGGTTAGCCAGCCTGCCTGCAAGATCTGTTATGTAAGTGTCTTGTAAAGTGGGCAGGAGAATGCTTTTTATTGTTATATAATATTTATGCACACTGTTATCAGGGTGCATGTCCCGCACACACATGTTTAGGAGCCCTCTCTACCCTCCACCCATGATCTCTCAAAGTCCACTACTACACTAGTTTCTGATTCATCCCAATTTTTTTTTTTTACTTTTTTCCTTTTGTTTAAACATGTCTTTTTGTTTTTAAATATTTTTTTAATTCTTGGCATTACCATCTTAAAACATTTTACATCTTATACAAACAATCTATAAAAAGAAAAATAATATAAACTTCAGTTATAACCCCACACCATCATTGTTGCCTTCTCTGAACTGTGAGGTTCTTGAAGCCAACAGACTCTTCATGCTGGGAGAGAAAGCTCACGGATGTCTCCATCCAATCCAAAGATGCTATGTCACTGTTGCCAATGGACTCCTGGAGCAGGGCTGTAACAGGGAAGGAAGCCGAGGCCGAGAGGAGACCAGACAACAGAGCCCAGAGCACAGACACAGCCCCCACAAAAAACCAGCTATTCCTGTTGAAATGTTCAACTCTAAAACTTGGCTTTGAAACGACACATAAAACTATGTCCACAACAATAAGATGAAGCAAAAACAGAATATATCACAGGCTTAAACACAGCACGTGCTTCACATGACACAGCACGCTTGTCACGGGCAACTGCGCACTTTGCTCTCAGCTTCTTGGTGGACAAAGCAATAAATGTTAACACAATTAATCATAAAGTGCTCATTATCCTTAAAATAGCATCAGGCTGAGCAGAAACATAGCTCGCTTGCTTTGCTACTGAAGCTCAGGGGATTGTCTCCAGGGGGTCTTAGGGAGGTCACAACATAGCATAAGGTAGCAGTGACACAGGGAGGGGCTGCTGAAGTACAGGCTCTGGGGAGATGGCCCAGTGGGCAAAGCAGGCTCCGAACAAGCATGAAGCCAAATCAAGTCCTCAGAACCCACATAAAGTCAGACATCAGTGATCCCAGCAGTGAAGGGAGTGAGATGGGAGGTGGGACAGGACAGTCACCGAAAGCTCAAGGCCAGCTAGCCTGGTGGGAAAGAAAGGCAGGCAACAACAAGATGGGAACAAGATGGGGGCAACTCCTGAGTGTGTCCTCAGACCTCCACACTTGCAGCGTGCCGCGTGTTCCTCTATGTGCATGCACACTCACAGAAACACATGCGAGAGCATGCAAACATGTAGGCACACACACACACATACATGCACACGCACACACATGCACATGCACACACACATGCATGTGTGTGAGCACACATGCACACAAGCACACACATGCACACCCACGCACGCACACGGACACACACACCTCTCTGTCTCCTCCTTCTCCTCCCCACCCTACACTTAGGAGATGGGAGGAGTCCTGGAGATCTGCACTTCACACACCTCCCCTGAGATCCAGATATGAGAACCAGAAAGCATCGGAGGAACAATTGCCCACCAATATTCCCTACCATGTCGTTCTGCAGACACCATGGGGCTCACCCATGAAGGGATGAGTGGCTAAAGCACCCGTGACGGGGATAACACAGAGCTGCAGAGCCTCAGAGACCCATTGCTTCTCGTCTCCTCCACACTGACGGCCCCCATCACTGTTGCTTGTTCACATCCTCTCCTGCAAGTCTAGGTGCTTCCAGTAGGGGCAGTGTTGAGTTCATGCTTGCTAACCACCTGCTGGCTCCTCAGGCCATGGACTGGTTATTTTCAAGTCACCTGCTGCCATGTGGCTTGGTGGTGTGACGTGGCTTGGTAGTATGTCGTGGCTTGGTGGTGTGTCGTGGCTTGTGGTGTGATGTGGCTTGGTGGTGTGATGTGGCTTGGTGGTGTGATGTGGCTTGGTGGTGTGTCGTGGCTTGGTGGTGTGTCGTGGCTTGGTGGTGTGTCTTGGCCTGGTGGTGTGATGTGGCTTGGTGGTGTGTCGTGGCTTGGTGGTGTGATGTGGCTTGGTGGTGTGACGTGGCTTGGTAGTATGTTGTGGCTCGGTGGTGTGACGTGGCTTGGTAGTATGTTGTGGCTTGGTGGTGTGTCTTGGCTTGGTGGTGTGATGTGGCTTGGTGGTGTGATGTGGCTTGGTGGTGTGATGTGGCTTGGTGGTGTGTCTTGGCCTGGTGGTGTGATGTGGCTTGGTGGTGTGTTGTGCCTTGGTGGTGCGCTCACTTCCCTCTTGTGGAAAGGAAACGGAGCTGTGCAGGGCACCCACCCAGGACCCTGTGCAAGCCTTCAAGGTGAGTGCCCAGCACCGAACACGCACAAAGGACTGGAGCCACAGCCACCGTGTGACCATGGCTGTCTCCGAGGCAGATGCTCACCATGGTGGCTGCACTCACACCGTTCAAAGTCAGGGCAGGAGAGAGAGAAGAGGCAAAGACCCTCTCAGGTTCAATAACAGTGTAACCTCTGCCTATGCGGAGATGTGCACCCTCCAGACAGGACTGGCTTTTGCGCAACTAGAAGCAGCAGGCACTCTTCCTGTTGAGTCTAGAAGAGTGCATGTTACAAAGCCCTGTGCCCATGGACCCAAGACTTTGCACCATGCCTGGCCTCCTCCGTAGCCTCGGCAGAGCCTGTGGCCACCAGCCACATCATTTACTGAGGTAGCAGTGCTCAATTTACACACCGTCCTTAGGAGCATCATGCAACCCCCTAAAATGCCACAGAGTTCAAGGAGAGCAGGGCGGCGGCGGGGGAGGGGTAGTGGCTGGCTGGTGGTGCCAGTGCGCCTGGCGCTATTTTCCTGCGTTCGTTTGTTCTCTGTGGGCCCGGTGGTAGCAGTCTGTTCTGGATGCTGTGGAACACAGTGTGCAGAGAGAAGCTGTGATCATTTAACTGCTGTGCTAATGTGCTAAGTGCCAACCCCTGGAGGAGGCTACTGAGCTCTAATCAGCCTCTCGCTCAGCCCCAGAACAAAGGTCCCCCGCAGGGATCTTGAAAAGAAGCTGTACAATGCATTACTCAAGACACATCTTCCAGAGTCTTGGCCCAGACAAGCCATCCACACTAACTCTTCTAGGCGCAAGGCTGTCATCTGCCTTGGTGTGAGGCTTTAAGGTCATTTGGGCTGCCAACACCTGTGACCCCATTTATTCAATCCTCGGGAGACCTGCTGGCGGCTTCTGCAGCTATGTCTATGACAAGCAGCCCATGCTGATGCCTGGCCATGAGAGCAGCCATTCTCCATCAGTACCTTCTACCAGGAAGTGACCTGTGACCTGGAATCTTAAACAAACGACCAGCCCCCCCATCCTCTCCGCTTTACAAAGATGCAGAAACCGCTGGCCACAGCTGAGATGGGACATTGTCACCTAAACCTACCTTTCTGAGTCCAGATATTTTCACAAACTATCTCCCCATCTCTAACCTATGTAGAAGGTGGGAGGGGGCTTTGCATTCCTTCTACTGCCCACCATGGGTGTAGACACCTTCGCATAAAACAGTATAGTGTTTGGCCCAGGGCTATGAACACCCCACAAGAAGCCAAACCCCACAGAAGACAGCTCCAGCAATGACTAAGATAGAGCACCCCTTGATGCTGTATGGCCCAGACGCTTGCCCGGAGGCTGCCTGGGTCTCTGTGAGTCCTACACCCCCTTCTCCTCCCACAGCACCCTGGCAAGACACCTTGCCCGCTCCCCAAAGTGAGGCAAAGGAGAAGTGAGGACGCCTCCCCCTCGCTATTTAGCTGCAAGGATGACTTAGATGGGAGCAGATAAACTCCACTCCCTGCATGGCACCCGCTCAGTATTTGAAAGAGACACACTTGTGACTTCAGTGCTGGGGAGGCAGGAGGGTCAACCCGCTACAAAATGAGACCCTATCAGTGGTGGCTTTGTAGTTAATGTTCTTGGGGTGTGGACAGGACCGCATATAATTCCTAGGTCACTCCCCCATGTGACACCAAGACCGTTTGCTCGCCTCCACACATTTGAAAGGCAAGCTCAGAACCCTGCAAGAAGGCTCGGGCATCATGACAGACCTCCACCCCTGCAGAGGGACCCCAGTTTCACTGTGGGAGCCAGGCCAGGCACACAGGGCATGTGTGAGTGGGTTGCAGCTACCCTTTCACATAGAAGATAAAAATTTTAAGATTTGGGACTAGCAAAATAAAACGCCATGGAAACCCAAACACTCTTGGGAATACCATAGATGATGTGTTGCCATGGTAACCGGAGCCTGAATTATTCAGCGATAGAATGTGGAGAATCCTAAGATGGCACACAGGCAGAGGGCTAATTAGACCGTTCCTGCAGGGAAGATACGGGGGCACCAGAGGCCACCTCTAACCTCCAGGGGAGACTGACAGCCTCCTGCTCTCTGTATCTAATTCTGGGATGCTTTTCCATTTTCAGATATAGTGACAAGAAACTCGGAAGCTACTACACCACATCCCAGACTCTAAAATTAGTTGCCAATTCTGTGAGCAAAAGGGAATCCCGGTCCTAGAAATTCTCAAACCAAGCAAGCTCCACAGCCTTGAGTCCCACCCTTTGCATGTAAGCTACTTGCAGCTTCTCTGTAGCCCCGCCCCGTCCAGCTCCTGAGATGCTCTGCAGCTCTGCTATCTGCAGGTGATCCACAGCCCCGCCCTCCACAGCCCCGCCCCGCCGCCCCGCCCCCCACAGCCCTGCCCTCCACAACCCCACCCTCCACAGCCCCGCCCCACAGCCCCGCCCCACAGCCCCGCCCCACAGCCCCACCCTCCACAGCCCCGCCCCCCACAGCCCTGCCCTCCACAGCCCCACCCCACAACCCCGCCCTCCACAGCCCCGCCCTCCACAGCCCCACCCTCCATAGCCCCGCCCTCCACAGCCCCGCCCCATAGCCCCGCCCCCACAGCCCCGCCCCACAGCTGTACTCTATAAATGCCCTACTGTCCTGCCTTCTGAATTCCAAGACCAGGCAGTTCCCCTTTGCCTGATTCACAGCACAGTCTGTCTTCACCTAGGGTGAGTGACCCCCTGGTTGCTGAGCAACCATCACCTGGTGGCTGTCAGGGACTGTAGGACATCAATATGTCCTCAGCAATTTGTCCCAGGCCCCTCCTTCACCCATGCCCCTTGACTCAAGCAGACCCCTGGCTCACAGAGGGGCATTCTGGTGATATCTGAGAAAGTTTCACTTGTCCCAGGGAACATGACAGGCAGAGGCCAGAGATGCTGCTGAGCCCCAGGTACACAGAGGGATGGCTATCTGTCCCCATGCAGTATCAAGGGCTGAATGATCTGTCCCCACCCATCTCTCTGTGAGCCCGCCCAGCACTGCAGGGCGGCCTCTGACTTAGTCTGCACACGGCCACTTACTTGGAAAGTTTCATTTCTATCTGCTGCCGGATCTCCTGCCTCTCCTCATCAGTCCTCCTGGGGAAGATGTTCCTGTCCTCTAACTCTTGCTTGCTGGGCCGGTTCCTCAGCTTCACTGCTAGCAGCTCCTTCTTGCATTTCCTTGGCAGTGTTCCTGTGAGACCCACCGGGATAAGAAACATGTCTTAGTGGACTGGCTTCATGAAGCCTTCAGTGGATGCAATCAGGAGTTTGGACCAGGGGCATTGGGGGGGGGGCGAGCTGAAACCAGAAGACCCACACGCGCTACATTGTGCCACTTTCCATTGGCTCGGCGGGCAGGGCAAGATTCATGATGCCACATTAGGGATCACATGCTCCACAGTAGGGATCATCCAGGAACTCTTGGGTGGTCCATGGTCAATGCTGTCTTTCAAAGCCACATGCACACAGGTCATAAATTACAGAGCAACTCGCCCTGTGGCTGCTGTGACTCCAGCCCTGGGTAGAACTGACTTCTCACCCAGGTGCCTTCCACACTCCAACCACATGTGTGTACTGTCAGTACTGAGAGCATACCACCCAGAAGCCCCTCTGCCTCCCCGCTGTCCTGCTGGAGCTGCTTACAGATGACCTCTCTCTGGACACAGGGCACCACTGGATCAGAGTCTATCATGACGCCAGCACTGTAGCGTGTATGTTTTCCGCCAGCCCGCCCGCCGCTGGTCTGGCATGCCAGCCCCAAATAACACACAGAGACTCTGTATTTGATACAATCCTGTTGGCCAGTTACCATTATTGTTTATGGTCTAGCTCTGCCTTAATTATTAACCCATTTCTACTTATCTAAGTATTTCCACGTGGTCATCTTATCGGGGAGCTGCCGGCGGCATCTTCTTTCTCCATGCTCTACCTCCTGACTCCTCCCAACTACTTCCTCCTTCCTCCTAGTTTCTTAATCCCTCCTACCTTGCTTTCCTATTGGCCACAGTGCTTTATTGATTAACCAGTATGAGAAACATATTTACAGAATAACATCTCCCATCACAGCACCATGCCTTACTCTACTTGACCAGAATCTGTTAACCTCTCCTCATCATCTATCTCCTCTACTAGCCTTTGGTTCAATGACAGCCACTCTCCCAAGAGAGACAGTCAGTGAAGAATACCGCAAGTGAATGAATGACCAGGCTGGCCCTGGGTCTGCCTGGCTGGGTTGCATCTTAGCATCTGTACATGTGCATACATACACACCATAAACACCACTTAAGAAATAAGAAAACAGCCAGAGATAGAGCCAGCCCGCAGGGTGCAGCAGAAGCGTAAAACAAGCAAATCTATGGAATGTGATCCTTTAAGAGGAATTTGGGAGATAAAACACAAAAACCAAACTTTGCTGAGGTCTGAATTTCTAGTGGAAAATTGTTCATCACGTCTCAGACAGAAAAAAGTTATTGCGAGTTGCTTGTGTCAGCAATTGGAGTCTGAGAAGGCATTACTGGCTTTGCTGGTGATGGCTTCCTTGATCTGTGGGCTCAGTCTGAGGAAGCCACACACAGCTTCAGTTGGTGTTTCTGCCCATTATAAGCCGTGCAAGAGCTATGGTGACATAATGAGCTTAAGACATTTCAAGGGTGTAGGGAAGATTCCTTCGTGAATGTTGGGGCTGCCCCCTGGCGAAGGAAAGACGGCCATTTTCTGGGCACCGACCACAGCACTCTCAACCACAAGAGTCCGCTGACTATGGAATCTTCTTGGTTTAGTGAGGCGTGTCTTGAAGTCACTGGGCATGCCTTAAGGTCACCGTTACACATGTGATCAGATTTGTTCTTAACTGACAGATCCCCTCACTGGCACCACCGGCCAGAAGTAGAAGTTGCCCCGAGTGAGATCTTTGTGAGTTAGAAAGTAGTTCTTGTCTGTGTGTTCCTGGTCTCAGGACTAACACAGGACAAACAGAAGGGTCACAGCAAGCACTTCTGGGCTGCCTTCACCAAGGTCTTCTCTATTGAGCACTCAAAAGGAAGATTGCAAATGACAGTCTACAGTGAAGACTTCTTATGTATGGATCTGAGTGAGCCTTCTACCCAACGGGATTGGTCTCCGGAACATGAATCTGGAGAACAGACTGTTTACTAGAGAGCAGGAAGTGAAGGCTGAGAAAGGCAAGACCCCCTGCCTCACAGCTCGAAGGACTCAGGAACAACCTACTTCTTCCCAGTCTTTGACCTTTGATCTAGAAACCTTCATTTAGGGACCCTCAAAAGAAATCATGGAAGCAACAGGGACAGACGGGGCTCTTTCAGTCTATAGAATTGTGTTCTGTAGAATAGCTCTGTAGCCTTGCTGTAGATGGGGGCCTGATGGGGGATTGCTGTGGGGACCTGATTGGATGGACAGAAACTGGTCCACTGGGACTGAGACCACATGGGGACAATCTTCTTTTCCAGGACCCTCTCACACACTGCTAGTGGCTTACTCTGAGCTAGCCTCTAACCCAGATGGGGCTTCAGCATTTGAGAGTCTTGGGTGAGAATGTGACAGAGCCCGAAGACAGTCTTAGTTCCCACTCAGTTTTCCTGCGGATGCGTGTGGCAGAGTTTTGCAACGTTAACCCTCTGTTACCTAACTCTCCGAATAAAGCGGTTTACAGACTTAGTTCTTGCCTCTGCCTCTGCTTCATTGAGATAGGCAGCATAGACTGTGATGTACCAGCCACACAAGGACATAAAAGGAGCCTTTGTCTCCAATGTGGTAGGTAGAAGGCAGCTGAGCCCAGGCACCTGTTAAATCATGGTACATCTTCCCATCTGTGCTCCTGAATGCCTGCTCAAAATGGCAGAGACATGTGTGCTGGAGAGTTTTATGACAACATGACACAAGCTAGGGACAAGGGAGCAAGTGAGAAAACGCCTCCATAAGACAGGGCTCTAGGCAGGCATGTAGGTCATTTTCTCAGTGATCAATGTGGGAGGGCCCAGCCCATCGTGGGTGGGGCTACCCTGAGCTGCGGGCCCCGGGTTCTATAAGAAGGGAGCTGAGCAAGCCAAGCAGAGCAAGTCAGTGAGCAGCGCCCTCCATGGCCTCTGCACCAGCTCTGCCTCCAGGTCCCTGTCCTGTTTGAGTCCCTGTCCTGACTTCCTTCAGTGATGGACAGTGATAAGAAAGTGGGAGCCACATAAACCCTTCCTTCTCCAGTTGCTTTTGGCCATGTTGTTTGATAACAGTAATAGGAACCCTAAGGCAACATGTTACTGAAACAAAAAACATTCATGACTTCACCAAGGAAAAAGAGAAATACATTATAGTGGAGAAACACGAACATGTGGCCTTTATGAATATTCATAATTTCATTATAAATTAAGGGTGAAGGCAAGGCAAGAAGTATTTTACTCACTCATTTTGGTTTTCTGTGTTGGGGGATTGTTCTGACATAAATACAGCTTGCTGGTATAAAGTAAATGAGGGTCTAAGGAGAATGTGTCGGAGGGGTTTTGATAAAGATGCTGGGGAAAGTTTCTCCGCCATAAAACAAGAAAACTTGGTTTCATTCACAAATTTCCAGAACTGGCTTTTTTTTAGGACTCTGGAAATTCTAAATACTGTAGCCATGTAGAAGTATTTATTCAAGAAACACAGGCTGAAGTCTGAGTGTTGGGAAAGAAGAAGGGATGTGGCTCCTTTCTGAATACCAGAGGGGCCCAGCCAGAAGCTGACTGCAGCATAAAGCCACGCCTGGCCTTCAGCAATCCATGCATGCTGCACGGGGCTGTACCTGGCCTTCAGCTTTCCATGCATGCTGCACGGGGCCACACCTGGCCTTCAGCTCTCCATGCATGCTGCACAGGGCCGCGCCTGGCCTTCAGCTCTCCATGCATGCTGCACGGGGCCGCGCCTGGCCTTCAGCTCTCCATGCATGCTGCACGGGGCCGCGCCTGGCCTTCAGCTCTCCATGCATGCTGCACGGGGCCGCACCTGGCCTTCTACACATGAACCTAGCCTTCCACACTCCATGCATGCTGCACGCTGTGTGAGACTCAGCACACTCCCCAAGTCCCAGCCCCATTAACCTCCATGATTCAGCCCAGAGGGGAGATGGTGGGTTACATAGAGTATTTGCCTCCTCCACCTGGATGCCACAGAAGCGAGGATGCCCTCATATGTTACCTGCTCTGTCCTCCTAGGCCACTGAGGCAGCCCGTGTCCTTCCAGCCCTGCCACCCCTGCACACACACACTTGTTCATACAGGTGTGCTCAGGACTCAAACCTCTCCCCGCCTATCCACTCAAACCCTCCATGCCTACCTCTGCCCCTGGATGCTAAGCGCTAACTCCCAAGGGCTCAGTATTCCCATATCCAGACCTGACTTCCTCCTTCCATTCAGGCCTGCGATATCAGTTTCTTCTCCTGTGCCTGCACCTGTACCTGAGTGTATGAAAGGTGTGTCTACCTCGGCACAGAAGTGAGCAGTTGCCACCCTGCCAGAGAGCACAGAGAAATGAGTGACAGGCCAAAAGGGAAACCCAGGGCTGCCCCAGCACCCACACTCCTCACCCTGACCCCTTGTCATGCACCTGCTAGTAACTATGGCAACAACAGGGAGGGAATGACAGAAGGCGAGAGCAGGCACAGTGGCCTCAGATGCAGCAGGTATGCTGAACTGTGCCCGCCCCCAACGGAGCTTTCTGTGTGCTCTCTTGTTTAAAGAGCCTGACGCATGCAAGTTACCCCAGTGGGGAGGGATGGACAGGGCGAGCTCAGCAGGGCGGGGGCTCTGCTTGCTTGCTCTGTGACATTTGAACTTGGACAACGTCTGCAGGGGCAGGCTGCACAGAGACGCCCTGCAGGGAAGGCGCCTCCATACCCAGAGTGAGAGCACGAGGAGGGGGGTTCAAATCCAGCTTGGGCTGCATCATGAATCCCAGGCCAGCCTGGGACTGGCACTGTCAGGAAAGAATGGAAAAGAGAAATATGACCATGAGAGCATCAACGCCTACTTCTGCCAAATCTGCATGGTCTGGATTCTCCTTTTTCCCAAAACAAAGCAGAGTGGGAGGACAAGGATGGTTTCCAGAGGCCGAAAGTGAGCAGCAATGGAGGGGAAGCTGGAGAGATGAGCACTGAATGTCGCACTCACTCCCTAGGAATCCAGTGGAGCCTTCGGGTGGATGCTGGGCTGTGGCTTTCAGGGACTCAGGAAGGGCCTCGGAAACTGTCAGAGCTGAGGAGATGAAGCAGAGAGGCCCAAGGGGCCCACAGCTGGAGCGTTTGGGACAAACAGCTGGAAAAACCAAACAATAACCCCCAGGTGTGCAGAGCCCCTTACGCCTCGAACTGGCATCTGCCTACGAAAGAGGGCCACGGAGGCCCCATCTGGTGCCTAAGGACTTCGGGAGACCTACGGCCGTGCACGTTCCATGCCCACCAGTCAGGCCGGAACACGGTGTGATTGTCCGGACACTGGGAAGGGTGTACAGATGGTCCTGGTCTTTGGAACAAGCAGTGATGAGCCGCACGGAGCTTAGTTCCACTTCTGTCTAAGAAACTGTAAAAGCCAGACCAGGATGCGTGAGGCTGTTTCCAAGTAACCAAGCTGCTTCCCAGAATAAAACTCAACAGATATTTATAGGACTGGAAGAGCATCCGACAACCAAGAAATAGATTCACGATGTGTGTCAGCCAACCCAAACTCCTCACGCCTACAGAGAAGCGGGGAGGGCTTGGCCAAGCGCCAGCGGCACAAAGGAGCTGTGTGAAACCTGGCATCACCATCACTGACAGTGAGGACACCTTAATGGCCTTGAGAGACAGGCAGGCTGCGGCATAATGAAGGGGGCCGCAGCCACCCTGAAGCGACATAGTGAGAGCACACTCACTGGAAGACTTCCGACTCGACACATGCTAAAAATATCTCTCGGGATGAAGGCGAGCACTGATCAATGACGAAAAGAAATCCTTTAGGCAGTGGGGAGAGGACTGACTTCAGATGGAAATCTGAGATCTGAACAAGGAAAGGGGCTGCTACCTACATTGTGCAGATGTATCTTATTTAATTGTCTTTAAGGAAAACCGTCTCTTAAAAAGTTACTTTATTTATATTTTAATCATATGTAATTGCATGTGTGCACATAGGTCTCTTGCAAGGCCAGAAGAAGACGCTGGATCCTCTGGAACTTGAGCTGTGGGCAGTTGTGAGCTGCCTAAGACGGTTGCTGGGAACTGAACTCAGGTCCTTTGAAAGCGTCCCTCCAGCCGAAGAGAGCTGAGTTTATCAATAGCGCAAATGAGGACAGAAAGAGAAAGGGACATGGCTACAGTGAAGGCAGACGAAGCGAGCTTCGGGGTGTAGCTTAGTGGTCAGACCCCCCCTTCCAGCAAGCATGGAGCCCACACTTCAGTCCCCAGCAGTGTGTGAGAGTCAGGCATGGTGGCAGCCACCTGTCATCCCAGCACTGGAAAAGCGGAAGTGTGGGAATCCGGAGTTCAAGGTCCGTTTGAGGCCAGCCTGGGCTTTGCAAGTCCCTACCTCAAAACCAAACAAGGCTGGAGTGATGGTTCAGCGTTAAAAACTGGCCGCTCTTGCTGAGGACCCAGGTTTGATTCCCAGCGTCCACATGGAGACTCACAACCATTTGTAACCCCAGTTCTATGGAATCTGGCCTCCTTCATACATGGGGTGCACAGACATACACTTAGGCACACACAATACACACAAAATATTTTTAAAAGAAAGCATACAGTAAATTTAGATGTGATAACCAACCATATCCATATAAATATTCTTGATACTCAGTACAGAAAGGAGTATGAGTGAAAAGCAGGACAAAATCCATGCTGCCACAAAACACCCACTGAGAAACGGAGGGCAGGGCGCCCCTATTCTGATCCCGGTCAAAGAAAACTGAAGGAAGCCATTAGCAAATGGGGGGCATTTCAGGACAGACCCCTTCGTCAGCAGGAAGGGCCACTCCGTGCTCATAAAGGGGCCACCCCATATGTAGGTCATAAAGGACCCAAGTGTGGTGGGCCTTTCTTCGTAAACAGCTTCAGAGTACGTAAACAAAAACCCTTTTAAAACACGCAGGGTACAGCTGCGGCCAGGGACCGCGAGGTCTTTCCTACACCACTCACATTAGCAGTGAAGAGAAACCCAGGTAACGGCGCAGACTTGCACACGCCCACCAACCCCTCAGGTTGAAGCAGGCTCTACACACAGATCTCCGTCACAGATCATGCCTCCCTCCAAGGGCACGAGCCCCCAGGTACCAGGCCATACCCTGCTCTGGGCCATGAAACAGGTCGATAGATTTCATAGACCTCACATAAAACATGCCCTCAGACTAGAGTGGAACAAAATTGGAAATCAATAACAAAAAAAAGATCGCTTCAAAAGCAACCAGACTAAATTAAAATATATATTTAAACTTCTGAGAAACCCAAAGTTCTGGGAAGGGCTCACAACAGAGACACAGAGAACTCTGAAGCAAATGGGGCCTACCAAGAGGGTGCTTACAGCATCGAGTACCCCTGCTGTAACATGTGGCCTTGGAGTCTGCCTGAATAACCTGGAAAGAGAACGGAGCAAACCACGGAGATGGACATAACGCGATATGAGAGTACGGGACGGAAACTAAGAATAAGCCACAAAAATGAAAAGTCAGTCAGTGAAAAGACTGGCAAAACTCCAGCCACACTGATCCAAGAGGACCAGGCGGAGGCAGAAGGGGGGGGCGGGGACAGATCAGGAGCAGAAGAGATGACACCCGGCATCCGAGTCCACAGATCTTAAAAGACCTAGGAGGACATTTTCAGTGACTTTATGAGAATAAACTGGCAGTTTAGAGCTCACAAACTAGTGCTAGCTAGTTTTTATGTCAACTTTTATGTCAGCTTCCCAGGCTCAGCTGGGGAGAAGAAATCTCAATTGAGAAAATGCCTCCCTATAGGACTGGGCTGTAGGCAAGTCTATACGGCATTTTCTTCCTAGATGGCTGATGTGGGAGGGCCCATGACCCTGTGTGCGGGGCCACCCCTTGGCTGGTGGTCCTGGGTGCTATAAGAAAGCAGGCTGAGTACGACATGAGGAGCAAGCCAGTGGTCAGCCTCTGCTTCAGTCCCTGCCCCGAGGGGTCCCTGCCCCGAGAGTCCCTGCCCCAAGGGGTCCCTGCCCCGAGGGGTCCCTGCCCCGAGGGGTCTTGCCCTGAGAGTCCCTGCCCCGAGAGTCCCTGCCCCGAGGGGTCCCTGCCCCGAGGGGTCTTGCCCCGAGGGGTCCCTGCCCCGAGGGGTCCCTGCCCCGAGAGTCCCTGCCCTGCCTTTCCTGGATGTCAGACTCCAATCTGTAAGATACAAAACCCCTTTCCTCTGCAAGTTGCTTAAGCTCAAGGTGTTTTGTCAGAGTAACAGAATGGTAGCTAAACACATAATCTCTGGAGCAACGTGAATTACCAAATTCGGCCGAACAATCCATCCCAAGCAGCTCAGGCTGTATGTATTAAGAAAGAGTAACTTTCAGGTGACTTCGTGGGACGTGTACTCCGGGTGTCCTTGACCGCTCTGGTTCTACAGTAGGAGGTTCCGCCCCTTCTTCCATGGGTCTTATGAGCTCCAGGGGGCCCGATGAAGAGCTCTAACTTGGCCTCTCGCTCTCTCTCTCCTCCTAGTGTTTGGCTGTGGAGTCACTGGTTAGCCGCTTTCACGGGTTCTCCCCGAGCAGGGCTCATCGTAGCTCACAGAGAAAGAACAGGCAACCATGGATCCCTCGCGGTTTCTGAGCTAACCCTCTGCTTATGTGCTGTGCTTGTTAGTTTGGTGTCCTGTGGGAGTTGGGGTGTCTCTGGCTCTTCCCCCGCCTTTGGGGTATTTTCCTCCCTCTGGGTTGCCTTGCCAGCCTTGATATGAGGATTTGTGCCTAACCCTATTGCTTCTTGTCATGCCATGCTCAGGTGGTACCCTGGGAGGCCGCTCTTCTCTGAAGGGAAGTGGAGGAGGAGTGATTCTTGGGGAGAGGGGAGGAGGGAGGAACTGGGAGGGGAGGAGGGAGAGGAGACCATGGTTGCAGTGACGATGCATTGTGCTAGAGAAGACAAGCTGCATTGTTTATAAAGTAACTTTTAGTTTAAAACCCAACACACACAAACACACACACACACACACACACAGACACAATGGTGATTTTAACAAAACATTTCATGTTAAATAACACAGATGCTTTACAAATGATTTCAGAAAATCAAAGAAAAAATACTCAATGGAGTCAGAACTTACTTTTAAGGGAAGACCAGAAAACTAAAGCTGGACATCAAACACAGTGATATATAATATCACACTGACATAAAACATGAAACAAAATCCTCCCTGACTCTGAAGAGCAATGGACAAGGTATCGGATTTCCAATATGTACACAGGCCTAT
Organism: Cricetiscus sungorus; assembly: GCA_030556225.1. Lineage (NCBI taxonomy): Eukaryota > Metazoa > Chordata > Mammalia > Rodentia > Cricetidae > Cricetiscus > Cricetiscus sungorus. The sequence continues at coordinate 3,684,608 of JANBXA010000429.1, forward strand.
ATGCAACCAGACACATGTGTGAATTTGCACATAGCATGAACACCTATGCCAAATAAAAAGGGGTTAGCACTACTCGGGTTGGAAACTTACTAAGCTAGGATAAGCAATGTGTGTGGTGTCTGCAACTAGAGAGGCAATAGGTCAGAGGCACAGGAGAGAAAGGCCAGGATGAATCCTACATGGAGACAAAGACGAAAGACACCTTATAACAGCATTTTTAATTAGGGGAAGGGATCATAAATGGTAAGGGAAGCGAGGAGACCAGCCTTCAGAGACAGGAGCAGCAGGAGAGAGGAGAAAGGGAAATGGAGAGGGAGGGAGACAGAGAAACAAGCAGAGAGGGGAAGAGAAAGAGAGAGAGGGGGATGGGAGGTGGGCAGGGCCCTTTTAAAAGGGAACACAGTGAATGTGCACAGGGGGTGCTCTTAGTGGCTGCAGCTGAGGTTGTACCTGTCAGAACCCCAAGGTCAGGCCAGTGCAGATGACTGAACACTAACAGAGTCAACTTTGTTTAAAATGTTCAAGAGTGTTCAGATGAAGAAATGTCTTTTCAACAAATGGTACAGGAAAAAAAATAGGTAATCATTTTTTAAATGAACTTTGATTCACCATTCATAACCCGTAATATACCTAAAGATGTACCACAGACACAAGTGTAAATCCCAAAACCAAACTTCTGGGAGAAAACAGGAGGAAACATTTGTGACCTTGGTGTCCACAGGAGTCTTCTAACACTAACCAAAAACCCACACCATGAAGGAACATGGTAGTTGCCACTGTTCTAGAGCAGGGTCACCAGAGACAACGACGCTGAAGAGGGTGGTGTGAAGAGGACGGTGTGAAGAGTACGGTGTGCAGAGGATGGTGTGAAGAGGATGGTGTGAAGAGGATGGTGTGAAGAGGGTGGTGTGAAGAGGGTGATGAGAAGAGGGTGGTGTGAAGAGGGTGGTGTGAAGAGGGTGGTGTGAAGAGGGTGGTGTGAAGAGAGCGGTGTAAAGAGAGCGGTGTAAAGAGGATGGTGTGAGTGGGTGGTGTGAAGAGGATGGTGTGAAGAGGGTGGTGTGAAAAGGACGGTGTGAAGAGGATGGAGTGAAGAGGGTGGTGTAAGAGGACGGTGCGAAGAGGATGGAGTGAAGAGGACGGTGCGAAGAGGATGGAGTGAAGAGGGTGGTGTAAGAGGACGGTGCGAAGAGGATGGAGTGAAGAGGACGGTGCGAAGAGGATGGAGTGAAGAGGATGGAGTGAAGAGGGTGATGTGAAGAGGGTGGTGTGAAGAGGGTGGTGAGAAGAGGGTGGTGTGAAGAGGGTGGTGTGAAGAGGGTGGTGAGAAGAGGGTGGTGTGAAGAGGGTGGTGAGAAGAGGGTGGTGTGAAGAGGGTGGTGTGAAGAGGGTGGTGTGAAGAGGGTGATGAGAAGAGGGTGGTGTGAAGAGGGTGGTGTGAAGAGGGTGGTGTGAAGAGGGTGGTGTGAAGAGAGCGGTGTAAAGAGGATGGTGTGAGTGGGTGGTGTGAAGAGGATGGTGTGAAGAGGGTGGTGTGAAAAGGACGGTGTGAAGAGGATGGAGTGAAGAGGGTGGTGTAAGAGGACGGTGCGAAGAGGATGGAGTGAAGAGGACGGTGCGAAGAGGATGGAGTGAAGAGGGTGGTGTGAAGAGGGTGGTGTGAAGATGGTGGTGTGAAGAGGCATTCCTGACGAACTGTCTTGGGTGTATCCCCTGCTCAGGAGGATAAGCAGCCTCATTTTGAAAGTCAGGCAAATGTTTGAAGAGACAGAAAATAAGCATATGAAAAAAAAGATGTTCAACATTTTAAGTAAGTATGGAGACACTGAAGAAAATCACCCAAGACACTCATGCCCGCCCCTACAATGCATACATTCAGACTGGTGAAATAGGTTGGAGGGTGTGGGAGGTGCGTGAACTCAGCACAATGCTGGTGATGATGGGAAATGCAGGCAGCACTGGAAAACACAGTCGGGAGAGTGTGTGCATGTGTGTTCATGCTTGTGAACGTTTGTGAGTGTGCAGAACGGTCCATATGTGTGTGCTTGGATGTCAGAGATCAACCTCAAGCGTCTCCTCAATCTCTCTTCATCTTATATTTTGGAACAGGGTCTCTCACTGAACCTAGAACGCAGTAATGGTCTAGACAATCTGAACAGCCAGACCCAGGGGGCCTCCTGTCTCTGCATCCCCAGACATTAAAGGCATATGCTGCCACATGGGCCCGTTTGTGTGTGTGCGTGTGCGTGTGTGTGTGTGTGTGTGTGTGTTTACATGATGCTGGGATCATAACTCATGTGCTCCATTGTGAAAGGCAAACAAGCACTCTACCTACTGAGCCAACTTCCCAGCCTCTGCCGGTCTATGACTGTTGAACACCGTCATAGGATCCAGACATCCTACTCCATGTATTCCCCAAAATAAACAGACGTGTACGCACACAAAGGCGTGCATGCAAGTAGCTGCCAGGGCTGGGCCAACACTAGCTGCATGCCACCAGGCCCCCAGCAGCGGCTACTACAGCCGAACAAAGACTAAACACTAGTTGCTGTGGTGATATTTCATGATCTAACAAATAAAGCTTGCCTGAAGATCAAAGTGCAAAGCTAGCCACAGCCATAGAGACCAGGCAGTGGCAGCAGCACACACCTTTAATGCCAGCACTCAGGAGACAGAGGCAGATGGATCTCTGTGAGTTCAAGGCCACCCTGGCCTACACAAGAGTGAATCAGTCTAAAAACAGAAGCAGAGCCCACACAAAGGTGACCTCAGCACCTGGGATTTCTGCACTAGAGGGGAGCATAAGTCAGGAGGAGATGGGCGCTGGGTGCAGTGTGAGTGAATCTGAGGAGCAATGCAGTCAGGCTCGCGGGCACTCTGAGCTTTGGGGGATCGCCCCTTTGGTCTGAGCACTGGTACATAGAGGTGAGAACTCCCTAGGCTGGCCACTTGGCTTCTCTTTTCTGTCTCTGGGTTTCTATTACTCATGCTACAAGTTGCGTACTTAGCAGTGGAAAGTGGGATGCGGATTCCTTCTGCAACCTTCAAGTTTCTCAGAAGAGTGAAGAAGCCAGATGGAGGCACACTTCTTTCCTGTGCCAGGAATAATCTGGATTGCTCACCCATCTACCCAAGGAGAAGGCTTCAGCAGGCAGGTTGATGTGGTCCAGAGAACAAGACTCCCTACGGGGCTGTAGTCAATTAAGAAGGTGGAATGGCCCAAAAAATAACTAAGTCATCCGCTCTGTAGAGTAGGAGGCATGGAGCAAACCTTACACTCAAGGAACCCCAGCATGAAAATGCCAGCTACAGACACCAAGAAGACAAAGTCCTGATTCAGGTCTACAAAGAAGCCTGCATTCCAACCTCATGCAATTCATGGAGAGAATCCAGAGACAGCATCCACCCCCCAAATCAAAATGCCCCAGCTCTTAGGGAAAATGGGAGAATAGGTTTATGACTTGAATTTTTGTTTTTCAGTTTGTTTTGAGGTAGCACACAGCTCTGGGCTCACTGTGGCATTTTATACAAATACTATGCTTTGTCCCCATGTATGACCCTCCATACATACATACTAGCCATAGAGGGTGCAAACCCTTAGTCACGGAGGCTTGACAGAGATTCCCAGGTATAAGGTACAGATGTTATGGGAAGCTAAAGGTGAGCATCATTACAGGGGGCACAGGAAGTGAGGCAGGAAGTCATGCTGTCATCTCCACTGTGGTGATGTCACACAGGTAACGTATGTTTCTGACATGCCAACCTCATCTCACTGGAGATGCATAAGAAGTGATTGAAGATATCCTTGCACATAGTTTGTGCAAACAGTGGCAAAACCATGATTTTGAATTATTTTGTGTGCCGCTATTCGAAGGCTCATCCATGGTCTCATTCCACCTTGAGAATAAACCTCATCCTTGATTGGGGAAGTCCTTCTGTATGTGTGTTTCTCTTATTGGTTGATGAATAAAACACTGTTTGGCCAATAGAGGCGGGAAGATAGGCAAGACTAGGTGATGAGGAGGATTCTGGGAAAGGTAGGCGGGGAGAGACCATGAGGAGACACCATGTAGCTGAGGAAGGAGTAACAGGTCCAGAACCTACTCCAGTAAAGTAAGGCCACATGGAAATACTTAGATTAATAGATATGAGTTAAACAATTAAGAGAGAGCTAACCACTAAGAAGCCCTAGCCATCGGCTGACAGTTTAATAAACAATATAGCATCGGTGTGTCTACTCGGGGCAAAGCGCCTCTGGGCGAGGCGGGAGCTGGCAGGACAGGAAATTCCAGCAACACATCCTATCTGCAACTACAGAAGACACACAGTCTGCACCCAACCAATCACCCCTTCCCCTCTGCCCTCTCCTTGTCCACTCTGCTGCAGAAGCCTCCTCCCACTTCTGGAGTGCGTCCAGGCATGTCTAGTCATGGCACCACTGTTCCTCCTGCTTGCAATTCTTCCTGCATGGCTGGTTCCTTCTGTGAACACCCCAGCTCCTGGCTCACCTCCCGGGGGTTACCATGCTGTGTGGAGCTAGGTGTTACTCACAGACCCACACCACAATGCATGTCCCATTTGATAACTTGCTTGCTGGCTAGCTGGCCTATGTGTGTTGTCTGCAGTATTCCTAAGCTACGGGCTCCAAAGGAGGAGAGAATCCTATTAGCCTTGATCACACTTGATCCCCAGAGCCCAGGAGAGGGCTAGACATACAGAGGATACACAGATGAACCCACTGGCGGAGGGGAGTCTAGACATATCTAACTGCCCCAGACCCCTCACTTGCTCCCAGCTGCACCTAACACCACCAGCAGCACCTTAGGTAACATGGCTACAGCTTCTCTCCAGAGAGTAATGAATTAGGCACAGCTGGAGGGGAAGGCTCTCCCTGATAGTCCCATGTGGTGGCGGGAATGGGGAGTAGCAAGGGGAGGGGACTGGTCTCATTCCTCTGCAGGGGTGGGCAGCCCCACACTTGCACCTGTGCGTGGGTAAGCACTGAATGTGCTCCCTCCTCCACGATGGGTAAGAACCTCACCCTAGACAATCCCCTGGGGAGGCAGCGTGCCTAGGGGACAGAAGTGGGGTGGTTCCTTTTAAACTGACACAGTGAACTGTATCACCTGTATTGCTTACGAGCAGACAGGAAACAGGCCTCCATGGTGTTCAGGTGGGGCCCCTGCCACCGACAGCACTCTTCAAGGTCAGGGTCCCAAGAGAGCAAGACAGGGTGATCCGTGTCCACATGGAGCTGTCGCCAGGCCACTGTCATCGACTAGGGCCTGCTCCAGGATCTGTGCCTCCTGGTAACTAAGGAAAGGATGGTGATGGCCATGAACACCTAAGGTGTGTTGTGCAGTGGCCGTCTGAGAGCAAAGACGGCCACCTACCTCAGGGAAGCATGGCCTGTGATTCAGCCACACAATGCCCATGTCCTCGCCTGCTGCGATGCCTTAAGCTGGCAGTAGCCAGGAGAAAAGCCATCCCCTTGGCCACTCACACCTCAGCTCTAGAAGAAACTTCGGTCCAGGCTGGCCTGGGCACCGCTTTGTAGACGTGCTATGCCTGCATTTTCACTCTGGCAGTTTTGACAAACTGAACAGAAATGCAGAAACTATAATTCAATGTCATGTTTGTGAGTGTGAGCGCCTGAGTGTATGTCTGTGCAGACATTCTGTATCCGTGGAGGTCAGAAGGGCCATCAGATTCCCCGGAACTCGAGTTACAGAAGGTTCTCTGGAAGAGCAGCCAGAGCTCTCAAATGAGGAGCCATCTCGCCAGCCCATAACCAGAAAATTTTAACGAACTCTGAATCTAATCATGGATGTCTCCATCCCTTCAGAGAGGCAGGCTGATGCTGCTAAAGAGGTCTGTACAACAGAGAGAGACCCATATAAATACCAGTAACGCCTAACTGTGCACACGAGCCTCTATAAACACTCCTAACTGCCCAGAGGGGCATCCACAATCGTCCATGTGAAGTTCTGCTGTCCCTTTGCAGTTCAGGCGTTGGTGTGAAGGCGCTGAGGCTACTGGGGCTTAAAGCCCTTTGCACTCACTCAGAATGAGTCTAAAGATGCCTGTAAAGGAGACAGATGGAACAGAGCTCAGCTGGCCCCATGCTGCTGTCCTCCAGGGGACACAGCCCTCTCACACTAAACATACAGCACCTTGATCATGGAGTTCCCAGACTCCATGAGTGGGACATTAAAAAAAAAGTCCTCCTGTTGTAAATCACCTGGTGTCTTGGAAAAGCAAAATCAACCCTCTACCCCAGGTCCCTCTACCCCAGGTCCCTCTACCCCAGGTCCCTCTAACCCAGGACCCTCTGACCTAGGCCTCTCTAACCCAGGACCCTCTAACCCCAGGACCCTCTACCCCAGGACCCTCTGACCCCAGGTCCCTCTACCCCAGGACCCTCTGACCCCAGGACCCTCTACCCCAGGACCCTCTGACCTAGGCCCCTCTAACCCCAGGACCCTCATGGTGCCAGCCATCTGCAATAGCCTCCTCATGGATGACCAAGTTAGTGCGGCTTTGGACTGGCTTTGTTAATCAGCTCCACTTTAAAAACTGGTGTCTGGGCTGCTGAGTTGAATTTGATTTAAAATTAAAAAGTTGTTTGATGAATTTTGGCTTGGAACTAAGAAAGACAGAACCTCCAACAGTTTCTTGATATGGTCCTAAACACAGCTGTCATCTTTGAACTCTATACTTGGGCAGAGTAGCCTCCTTTGCATTGATGACGGCAAGAATCAAAAACATGGACCAACCCTGAAAGGCACTGCAGAGTGAGTCTCTGTGACTAAGGACTCAAGGATGCAGCCAAGATCCAGTGCTTCCTACAAATGACACAGCCATCTCACTGGTGTGCAACTGTCTTTATCTTTAATGAATGGTAAAATGATGGTATGCATACCAAAGGCCTGCTTTAATTAAATTTATTCATGACTTTGTAGCAGTAAGTGTGATGTCTGTATGCCTAATTTGCAGTTCTATAAACCCAGGGTTGTGCATAAATTCTCAACTGAAAGGAGCCATGGGGGTGGGCACAGGAAGCCGGGGTCTAGCTGCAGCCCCTTGTCACACTTGTTAGCTGCACAGAGGGGTCTCTGAGAGCCTCTTAGCAGCAACGCCACCCCCTTCAGCTGTGTGAAGACATCCGTAAATGGCTTTAACAGCACATAGACTATCATGTAAGTGTGGTCTCTTCAGTGAGATCACCTGACCAGAGGTGACTTCAGTCACATAGGGTTGCAGAGACAGCTCGGGGGTTGAGTGGCCGGTTCAATTTCCAGCACCCACATGTAGCCTCAGTCCACAGGCTCTGGAGCCTACCTGTGGTCTCAGTGGACACTATACATTCGTGGTGCACATACATACATGCAGACAAACACTCACACACATGAAAATAAGTAAATCCTTGAAAAGAAGTAACAGGAGGGAGGAGAATTCATTTGGCTGACAGTTTGGTGGGGTATAGTTGTCCCAGTGGGGAAGGCCTGGCAAAGCGGATGAGAAGGCAGCATGAGCCTCAGGTGCCTGCTCATACTGCGTCCTCGGGGAACAGAAAGAGACGGATGCTGCCTAGTCAGCAGCATCTTCTGCTGCCTTCTTCTCTTCCTCTTGTATTCTTCCCGTGCAGCCAGCCATGCTCAGGATGACTCCTTCCCCTACAGTGAAACCTCCCTGGAAACACCATCAGGGTGCGTCTGTGAGGATGTCTTTTAAATGAACCTAAATGTAGTCTCCTTTGTTGATGGTGAAGATTAACCTTTACATCCCATAAACTGCTAACTGCAAAAGGAACTCAGTAATCACCTATTAACTGTCAGAAAGCCCTACAAAGACACCTGTACAAGGTGTAAACAGCTCGATAAACACGCATAGAGGCCACAATAGATAGGACTTGATTGCACAGGCAGAGCAATACAAGCCCTTGACAATCTCCTTAAACTCCTGTCACCTGCTAGCTGTTAGTTGCTGGCGTCACACTAGCAACTTCAGATTCTCTTAGAAAGTCATGACAATAGAATGGTGCCATGGGAGATGGTAGAGAGCCCAGATATAAATAAACCCTGGGGGTCAGCTGACCCTCTGTTAAAGGTGCCAGGACCACACAATGGAGGAAATAACATTATCTCTGACAAATGATGTCCAGGGAAAATATACATGGAACCTGAGCTCCCACATCACACCTCTAGCTCCCATCACATACTGTAGTGAAAATTAACATAGAAATGGGTAAAAGACGTTAACACGAGGCTTGAAACTGCAGAATTGTAATGAGGAAGCACGGGCAAATGTTGCATAGCATTGTGGGTAAAGATCCCTATGTAAGACTGAAGAGCCAAGTGTAAGACAAAGAAAAACCAGTGGGAAAGCCTCAAACTAACACACTCTGCACACCAATGGGAATGGGCAGAGTAATGAGCGCACATCACTGGAGAGACAGTGAATGCAAGCCGCTCATGAGACAGGAGGTCAACACCCAACGTGCCCAAGAAATGTGCACCAGTAACAAGAAAACAAACGCTAGCCCACCTTTAAACAGAAAATGGTGTAAATGGAACTGAGCCAATGAAGTCAGGGGAAAGGACTCAGAAGGTCGTTACACATGCATGAGGAACCGAGTTCAGACCCTAGCACATGTGTGAAAACAAGGTGTGACCTCCTGCTCCTGCAGTCCCAGCACTGGAGAGAACAGGGAGGATCCATGAGGCTACAGGTGAGCCTGTCTGGCCCAGTCGGTCAGCCGTAGGCCAATGAAAAACTTCATCTCACAAAAGGCGGAGAGCCGCTGAGGGAGGCAACCACTGCCAAGCTCTGGCCTCCAGAGGTGTGTGTGTGTGTGTGTGTGTGTGTGTGTGCACACGCGTGCGCGCGTGCACACACACACACACACAAGACACAGACCTCCCACGCAAAGCCCTTACATGCAAAGACCAGCATCATCACTACACACCAGGAAAACTGAATTACGTCACAGGGGACACCAGTCCTCGCCCACCATAAATGGCTGCCAGGGGAAGGGCAGATGACAGGAGGGTTGGCCAAGTACAGAAAAAGGAAGAACTTCAATTCGGATCACTCCAGCCAGGCCGTGGCCTCATATGAGCACAGTTATCACTCACCCAGTGTGTCATTCCTGAGCATAAATCCAAAGGAATTAAATGATGGCTCAGCAGTTAAGGCTACGAGTTGCTCTTCTCAGAACCCATGTCCTACAGCTTACAACTGCCCATAACTCCAGCTCTAGGAGGCCCAACACCCTCCTCTGTCTTCATACATGGAACATACATGCACACACACACACACACACACACACACACACACACACACACACACACGACACCTATGAGGAAGAAACCTACAAGCCTGCGTTTGGTCTAAGATCGGGATTCACTGGGCCAGCTAGTTCCCTTCCCTCTGCCTCAGAGAGAAGGGACAGCATAGAACCTTCCACATCAGGATGTCGTCCGTAGAGGCAACACCCACCCAGAACTCTGGCCAAGGTGAACTGAAACGTAGGCCAAGCACCAGCTCCAAAGTGAAACCCCGAACGAGGGTGGCACTAACTGCCTGTGTCCCTCACTGCAGAGTCCCACCCTGACATCTCTGCTACTTGGTATCCAGCAAGGACAATCATAGCCTCTTCCTCCCTCATCCTCGTCTCAAATGCCCACCAGGTAGTCCCAGAGATCAGAACATAAACTTCTGCAGCCCAGTGTGTGTGTGTGTGTGTGTGTGTGTGTGTGTGTGTGTGTGTGTGTGGCGCCACCTGCTGACCACAAAGCATGGATTTCCCAGCCCAGAGCCCGCGCTTGCCACCAGAGGAGGTGCGGTGATATTTAGTTTGTACTTTAACAAATAAAGCTTGTGTTAAAGTCAGAGTGCAAAGCTAGCAAAGTTTGCCATAGAGGCCAGGCAGTCTGATCTTCGGGCAAGGGCAAGCCTTATTTCTTAAAAGCATAAACAAAGTATCACCACAACCTGGTGTTCTGTGGATTCGCCAGTGACAAGTTCAGGTGAGTCTTGAACCACCAAAGGGATCTTTACTTAGTCCTCTCTGCACACCAAATGGGATTCAAATGATGCACTTTTCACATGTCCACAGAGGACTAGCATCCAGCAGTACTCCACTGGATGCAGGGCGCCCTCTGTAGAGTTTGCAGTGCTGTCAAATTCCTGTAACTACTCTTTCTGAGGGTTCCATGTCCCGTCACCGCCTCTCTGACCTGATGACCTCTGCAATAGCCATTTTAAGTATCAAAACTACAGCTGGCTGACCCTAATTACATCAAGTTAGAAACATTGTGTCTTCCCTGCATTATTTGATTTTATTATTGCTGTGGCAAAATACCCAGAAGAAGCAACGTCAGGATTTATTTTGGCTGAAGGTTTGAGAGTGCAATCCATCATGGCAAAGAAGGCATGGTGGGGACACAAGTCAGCTGTCACAGCATCCAATCAGGAGACAGGGAGAAGGATGCGGGCTCCGTTTCTCCTTTTCATCCTGTCTGGATGCTCTGGGACGGTGCTGACCACATTCAGGGTGGGTCTTCTCCCACCTCTGGAGAGTTAGGGCTCACTGGAAACGCCCCCACAGATTACCCAGGGTGTCTCCTAAGGAACCCCAAGTCCAGTCAACATGGTGATGACCAACCACATTTTCCGTGTCTGCCCTTTGTATATGAGGTTAGTTTAAAAGGCAGCACGAGTGGGTTCTCAAGGCTCTTCTCCACCCTCAGAGTATCTTGGACATATCCTGTCATCTGCACAGGAGTCTACTGTCCACATGGGGTGTGACTGGGTGACTTCCACTGGCCACCACTCAGGAAATACCCTGTTTCCCATCACTTCACTGTGATGACATCATTGCAAACCTCTCTATAGCCCAGCTCGACAGACAGCGGTGTGTGGGAACACTGGGTCATGACTGCAGCTATGTGTGGCTGCCATAAATGGCTTAAGGGATGCTACGGGCACCTGATGATGAGGCTGATGGGTGATTCTCAGCACCTTACAGGGCACAGATGACCTGCAGGAAATGCATTTATGGCCTCAGCTGTTCTCCGTGGCTGCCCAGTACCCACACTGAGGCACTATGTCCAACAGCTGTTCTTTGGGTGTGCAAGTTCCTTGGGAATAGACCTCAGAAGCAAAGCCTTTGGAGCAGAGACTGGGAGCTCTTAAATCTGTACAGCTCTTTCTGCAAGCCACGCCTAAGTCGGTCGGAGAGGTGAGCAACCCTGGCCTTGGTCACAACGCTGGAAGCATATGGAGACTGAGTCCAAAAGAAAGTCTCTGTGCTAAGAGCCCAGGGAGGAAAGCTGCGTGGACGTAGATGGTTCTCAGTGGAGAAGCCCAAGCCACAACAAACGCCTCCCTTCTGAAGTTCCTATTGTGAAGCCTGAGCCTTTATGGCCTTCCTGAAACAGTAGCTAAGATGGCTTTAGGGGGTGGTGAGGTTGCGAAAGTGAAGCCTGCCTGACTCACCACCTAGGAGCCAGGAGGTAACCATCTCCAGACCCATCTCCAGACTCAGGTCTTGGATCTTCCGGCAACTCTGCAACATTGTTACAATAGCCAAGCTATGGCAGCCTGGGTGAAGTTAGAGACATTCCTTATCATAGCTGGGAACATGGCTGGAACATGCAGTGTGTGTACAGGCCCTGCAGCTTGCGTGCATGAGTAACTGGGGTGCATGCAGGGACCAACTACGTAGGGAGCTGAGAAAGCCCCAGGAACGTTTTCTCTCTCGCCCACTGTGGTAGTTTGAATGTAACTACGAGTTCGTAGGGAGTGGCACTATTAGCAAGTGTAGCTTTGTTAACAGTGGGTGTGGCCTTGTTAGAGGAAGTGTGTCACTGTGGGGGCGGGCTTTGAGGTTGCCTATGCTCAGGATACCTCCCAGTGTGTCAGTTGACTTCCTGTTGCCTGAAAGATGTAGGACTCTCAGCTCCAGCACCATGATCCCTGCCATGACGATAGTGCACTGAACTCTGATCTGTAAGCGAGCCCCAATGAAACGTTTTCCTTGTAAGAGTTGCTGTGGTCATGGTGTCTCTTCATAGCAGTAGAAACCTAACCTAAAACACTCACCTTCCTGTGGAAACCCCTTAGATCCATGTTTTCGCCCTCATATAGGATTCCCTGTGCCAGGCACAAGGATGACGTGACAGACAAGCCCATATTGAGTCTAGTCATGGGTTGCAGACCAGACAGAAGACACCCAAACATCTCCTCGTGGACAGACACTGAAATGGCTCCTTCTGGAGTGTGTATGCAGGCATGTGTGCATTCAAGAGCCTATATGTGTTATCAAACATGCAACCAAAAAACATACAATCCCTGAGTCCATGAAGCCCCTCACTACATTGCAGACGTCACATCCCACGTGGAAGCCCAACTTCCAGGGTCTGACCATAGCAAATATCTACAGCATATAGTGTGGCTAGCAGATGGCCCATGCCCCAGCCACTCAGAAGCCAGGCCTGCCCCTAAAGAGCCCTCCGTTGTTTCCAAACAAACGTTAAGTTCTAAGGCAAGGGATCTAAAAAAAAACTTTTCTTAGAACATTCATACAGGGCATCAAGAGTACACACATGTGACAGATGCTGAACCTTGACCCCACCTGAAGGGAGGAGGGTGTGAGATACACATTACAGGTCCACCTGCAGCCTCCACTTTCGTGTCTGTAGACCACAAGCGGCTGAGACGGTGAGGATGGGTCTCAAGTTAGGAGGCTACCGACAGCGTGCACTGGCTCCATTTGACCTTGTCTCAGTCAGCAAGGAAGGATGGTCTCAGGGAAAGCCCCACTGAGGACAATCGTCCTCCCCAAGGCAACATTTGTATGTTTTTTCTTTTTCTGAATGGGGGACATGGTGCTGAATTCGTCTCCAAACATTTAATCTTAAGGACGTGTATCTCTTAAGAGTCATGGTCACACTCAAGTAAATGACAACAGCTGTTTGCACTTGTTTTTAGGAATCAAAGACCCTAGGTTACAGAGCCTGATAGTGACTCCTGGTCACCCTGTGCAAGCATCAGGAAATTCTGCCCTTCCCCCCCCCACCCCAGCCAGGGAGAATACAGACTCAGAAACCCTGTGAAAATCTTGTCTTGCATAAGTCCATCTGTCTGTCTGTCTGCATCACTCCTGATGTGGCGGCTTCTGGAGGTCAGTCGACTACTTGATTTTTGTCTTCCCTTCTCCCTTTTTCATCTAGTTTTGAATCAGAATTTACAATGCTGGCCATGTGTACACTGCCTCCATGCCCTTGGCCAGGCCATAAATATAAACATTGGTCATGTGTGCACTACCTCACACATATGACCAGATCATGAATATAAAATGTTGGTCATGTGTACACTATCTCCACACCTTTAAGCAGGTCATAAGTGTACGACCTTGGCCACGTGTACACTGCCTCCATGCCCTTGGCCAGGCCATGCTTAAGGGTGCTATTTCAAGTTCACTTACAGCCCATTTTATGCATTGCCAATATTCACTGAGACCAACATCCAACCTTCCAGACACAAGTTCACCCAGTGTCTTTAAAGTCCTTCTGGACCTTGTATCCCCGCCCCCAGGGGACAAAGCAAAGCAGCCCCCATGTCTTCAGTGCAGGCTTCGACTTTGCCCCTTCCTAGCCAATGCCTAGCAGAGAAGCACCAGCCTCTGTGGGGCAGGCGTCTCTCCCTGGCCATTGCCCTCCTCCTCACCGGAGATGATGGAGTCGTTGAGGGCCTCCTCATCCTGATACAGCAGCAGGTCGTCCTTGAGCTCGGAGCTCAGCATCAGATTCTCCTTGTTCTCCTCTGAGTCCTTGCTGGCAGTCCGCTTGTTCTCTGAGGCCCCGTCAAAGCTCCACATCTCCTCCCTCTCCTTGCCCCGCTCCATGCTGGACGTCCTGGACAGACGCATGTCCATCCACTTCTTAGGAGACCCTCGGCATTCCCGTCCTTGAAAGCTGAATGGGAAAGATGGCTCATGTTACGTGTGCACACTTCGCACAGGCGTCGATGGAGGACCTGGTGGACGCTCCAGTGGCCCCAAATGACTTCTCGGCCCTGGGCAATCGCAGGGAGGTGTGAAAGGAGTCTGGGACGCTGAGCCCATGGTACTTGGCTGTGCATTGTGCCCCGTCTGGAAAGAGGCCACGCGCTAAACCCTGATGAAGTGTAGTTCAAGCATTCAGACAAATAGCTTCGGAGCCCTGAGAAAGACATTGCGTCCCTCCAACACGCCACAAAATCAGTGTGGGCCAGCTCTCCTCCAGCAAGGTCACTTTCCCTCACGCCAGCCATGAGCCATCAAGTCAACTGAGCTATGGCCACAGGGCAACTTGTTTCTTATCATTGGATCCCTGGGGCCTTCAGAGTCCTCAGCTAAGAACAGCCCCCTCCCCAACTATTCCCTCCCAGGAAGCCCCCTCCTGCCCCACCCTGAGGGATCATGCAGGGAATATCCTGGTTGGGTTTCCATGTGCACAGCCTTTGTCGAGAAGGTTCCAGTGGAACAATAAACTCAGCCCGGGCTCTGGGTGACTAGGAAGGGTCCTCACAGGGCTGGTCCCCATGGGTGTCACCAGTGTGTGGGGTCACAGCCTCACCTGTCCTGGCGGTGCTTAGTAGCCAGTGCCCTATGTAGCTCCTCAATCACGCGGCTGGGGGGCAGTGGCCGGTGGACAGTGGTGAGATGAGGGGACCCGGTGGGGGTGGCAAGCTGTCCTCGGAGAGCCGGCTCATTACCCTTCATGCTGGGGCCTTGGAAGAGTGCAGCTTGACCTGGGGTGGAGAAGGAATGTACACAAGCATCACCTTCCACACAGGGGCCAAGCCCTGAAAAGGGGTAAGGGTGTACACTCGTAATGCCCTGCCAGGTCACCCGACCTATACAGAGGCTCCAGGCCAGACTATACACCGGGAGGAGACGAGGACATGGCAGCCCAAGGCCCTACATCCAGGGAGACCAGGACATGGCAGCCCAAGGCCCTACATCCAGGGAGACCAGGACATGGCCGCCCAAGGCCCTACATCCACAGCGCCATTCTGTTGGTGGGGGAAGGGGGTGCTGTGATGTCAAAGGCAATGTCCTTCTGCGAGGTCTGGGCTAACAGCACCCCTTCCCTCATCCCTTTGAGGAGTAGCTTAAAACAACAGCATGGCCCCTCTGTTCTAGAGGCCAGATATCTAAAGTGTAGCTGAGGTCAGGGTGACCTCCCCTGAAGACTTCAGTAGCGACCATTAGGGTTAGGGCTAGGGTTAACCCTCCATATTCCACCAGTCACATCCTAGGTTGTCAAACATTCTTCTAGGAAAACCAGGGGGAGGGGAGGTCTATGTGGTGGCTTGAATGGGAATGGACCCAACAGGATCATATGTTTGCATGCTTGGTTTCTAGTTAGTGAAGCTGTGTGAAGGAGCAGGAGGTGTTGGCTTTTTGGAGTGGGTGTGGTCTTATTGGAGAAACTGTGTCACTGGGGGTGGGCTTTGTGGGTTGAAAAGCCCATAACAGGTTCAGGCTCTTCCTCTGCCCTCACCTGTGGACCAGAATGTAAGTCCCCAGCCGCCTGCCTGCACGCCACCATGCTTCCTACCATGACGACCACGGACTAACCTTCAGAAACTGTAAGCAGGCCCCAGTCAAAAGCTTTGTAAGCCTTGCTCTGGTCATGTTGTCACATGTCACAGCAACAGAACAGTAACCGAGGCAGTAAGGACAACAGGGTCAGGTTGCTGGCTCGGAGTGAGGCCCAGTCATGTGTGCAGACGACAGAGCAGAGTCTGGGTCCCTATGAGCTGCAGGATCTAGGACAAGTTACTTTCTCAGAGTCCTTAGTGTTCGTAACCGTGCACAGAACACTTGCCCCTCTCTCCCCAGGGCTCAGCCTCGTGAGGGGTGTTTGTCGTGCCTGGCCATGGCTGAGTGGCTTCACTGAGCTGGGCTCTGTTCTGCAGTGTCTTTTTGTCCCAAGGGGAACTGTAGGAATACTGTCTCCCCTTGGGACTGAGATGAGTAAATGCTGCCTCTCTGTGGTTAGTGTCCCTGGAAAGCCAGAGCTGCAGGGGAAGATGACACAGAGGGAACGGGCCACTAGCAAAGACCTGAAGAAACAATACAGGCAGCAGAGGGCTCCATCCAGAGGTCTGGCTGCATGCTCTGGATTTGGAGTCTAGAAGGTTCCTTTCTGACTGGTACAGGACCCTCCCATCTGTAGAAGAGAGGCCAAGAAGTCCGCATTCAACAGCCATGACCTTGTAGGAGCACTTTCTTTCACCTGCTCAGCCCTGGTGCAAGCAAAGGTGAGGAGAGTCAGCCTGGGACCCGAGCCATGAAGCTGGGCTGAGGACACAGACAGAGGAGACGACGGGTAGGAGTGCAGAGAGGGGGAAGGGCATGCAGACCCACCTGTGACAGTTTTTGTGGCTTTACAGCTGGCCTTGGGTGGCGGGGTGGGCAGCAGCGGAGGGCTGGGAAGCTGGCTTGCAGATCTCTCCAGGGGTCTGGGAGGACTGTCCGGGGAGTCAGACCCAGCTAAGGCTTGAGAGTGCTCATCAGCGGTGGGCAGGATGCTGCCATCATCTGCTTCTTCTGCACTGGATGCGGATGGCGTCTTGGCTGGTTCAAAGGCAAAATGGAGTATTTAATGAGGCTACCATGCATAGCTGGGAGAAAACTAGACCTGGTGGCAGAAGTCTTGATGGAGGGGAAACACACTGAGATTGCTCCATGCGAGAGCTCAATTGTCCAGGCATTCAGTGAACAAGAAGACAGCATGAGAATCAGTGGGAATCAGGAAGTCATCTCAACCACAGGTGACCACGTGCTCCCCGCACAGCAGGCCTGGGCCCCTCACGTGTATAAGCATGCCATGGGCCCCTCACGTGTATAAGCATGCCATCTTGACAGATCCTACAGTTAGAGAAGTGAGCACAAGCTGGGTGCTCATGTACTCTTGGGCCTGGCTTGGTACTAAAACTGTGTACTTCTGCTTCCTGTCCATGACTGCAGTAGAGGTAACAGCCTCACACAGCATCAGGTCAAGGTTTAAAGAAAGGGAGGGGTGAAGCAACATATGCTGGTACACCCTTATTGTGCCCAAATATCCCTAATTGACAGGAGCCAGGCTAGGCTCTGCCATGAAACCATGTCTCAAAATCAAGAGTTGCGAGAGTGACAGCTTCAAGAAAAGGCATGGGTGGCGTCTATGAGAATGTCTGATACACGGAGACCTTACACCAAGAGCTATGACTTCTCTGTGCCTGGGTTACAGCAGCCCTGCCCCGGCACACAGCTCTAGGTGAGGCGGTGGAGATCCCACCGCCCCCGCCAACCACCACCACCCCAGCAGGACCCAGCCTGGGTCTCTCCTTCAGGTGACTGCATCCAGCATCTGCTGCCTGGTCCTATTTCCAACTGCTGACATGCCCCCCCCCACCCTGTCACAGTTTCATATGAAGCTTTGCAACAGAAATAGAGATCATCAGACATGAGACTGCTCAATTTCCTCATCAAACACACCTACTATCCTTCCCCTTCAAGGTAGCCATCTCTCTCCATCACAAATGGACAGCCCCTCACTTCCTGCTCTGCCAGCACAAACTCAAGGTGCCAAGCCTTCTGGAAGGCACTTACTGAGTACACAGCTGCCTAGTAAGAAGGGGCAGGACTATTCCCTCCTGACTGGAATCCAGTCAACCCTGTTCGCCAGACCTGAGCACTGTCCATGGTACTGAAGGCCCCTCCCTGCCCTGAGAGCATCCATGGAAACCCTCTGGGCTTTTATGACTGCGGGAGCAGGAGAGCCATGGCTACTTCCTGTGTACACAATTTCTGTCACTTAAACCAGTTCTTTCGAGTTAATGGGGATGAAGCTTTTGCATCCAGGAAATGCTGTCCCAACTCCCCATGAGCAAAATCCCAGAAGGCCTTGCAGAGCTGACAGCTCTGTCACCAGGGTGGCCAGAACCTGTACCCTAAGCTCTGTATTCTTGCCCTGTGTGGATGTCTGTGAACACATTGTTTTGGTCTGCTCATGACTTAAACTTTCCCTAAGAGTGTCAACTGCTAAAAGCAGGTTTTTCCTTTTAGAGGACCCAGGATCTGGGACAATCATTCTATCCATTAACTATAATGTGTGGTGTCTAAAGTCTTCACCTTTCATTATGCCATTTAATTTTTGCCCTGATAATGCTAAAAAAAAAAAAAATTCTGTGCTTTTTGGAATATAAATGGTTGTGAGATCCAGGTATGTGGTGATCTGTTGTTTATGATCTAAACAGCCACATAAACTGGACAGTGGTGGCTACACCTTTAATCCTGGGACTCGGGAAACTGAGGCAGATGGAACTCTGAATCGTTCAAAGCCACCCAGGACTACCTGAGAGTGAATCAGTCTAAAAGAGAAACAGAGCTCACATCTTTAATCCCAGCACTAGAGAGGTCTATAGACAGGAGCTGGGCATTCAGTATTCAGGCTTGGGCAATTAGTCTCCAGCCATGTTGAGGTCAGGATCACCCCAGCCCTGGAAGATGTAAGAGTTCTCTGGTCGTTTGGCTGGTTTGCTTTTCTAATCTTTGGTTTGAACCCCAATATCTGTCTCTGGGTTTATAGTGTTTATGCTACGTAGGTGAGAATGGAGATGGTCTCTCTCTGGTAGACACATAGACATGAGTTCTGTGTCTTCTGCACTATGTAAATCAGAACAGGGTGGTAGATGCTCTGTCCCAAAGCCAATGCCTACAGCCAAGCTCACACAGTGATGGCCAGCAGGCTCTGGGACACCCATCTACGCTGCCTGTTTTCACCGTCATGTATGTACGAAACAATCTATGACGCTGAGCATCTGAACAGGGACGTCCACAGCCGGCTCTGGCTGGGTTTGCATGACTTCCTGTCCTGATTGCTTCTGGATAAGCATGTTCTGTGGGGAACAGCTCTCAGCTTGTTTCCAAGGTCATGTTTGGGGGGAGAGAGTCTCAGATGGGCCACACCCTCACTCAGGCCAGCACAGCCCCTCACTCTTCTTCAGTGTGTCTGACCCATTTTTCCAGACAACTAATTGCTCTTTAAGCCCCACTTTTCCCATTGTCTGCTAAGGAGGGAGGCATGAGGAGGCCATAGAGGAAGCTGGGGACATGGAGCACTTGTCTGGCCTGGTCACTGGGGGCTCCACTCGGAAAGGTGGGAGCTATGCTTTGGCAGGTAGGAGGGTCTCCTCTGCTTAGGAATGGGCTCTTGTCCTTGCTACACCAAAGCAGCGGGCAACCAGGCTGAGCTGCACAGCTCCTCCATGGCTCTGACGGACTCTTCCTGGAATGGGATTCAGTCCTGCACAGTGGGAACATGAACAGGCTAGATTCATTCTCTGGGACCTGGTTGTCTCCCTGTGTCTGTCTGGGGCATTGCCACAGGAAAGGTCATCATGGAGACAGGACAGCCTGGGCTTGGGGCTCTCGTGCTGAATGAGCCAATGGGATCAGTATAGATTGGTCTGCTATGCTGGAGCTCCATGTGAGAGGTGGCTGAAAAGCCCTGATTTGAACCAGTCTCATATCCCTGTCTGTCTGTCTGTCTGTCTGCCTGTCTGCCTGCCTGCCTGCCTCTCCATTTCAGTCACATGCCATGGGGAAGGCAATCTAAACATTTGTGAGCACAAATGTTGGCATCTCTACTCGATTTAGCAGACCTGCAGTCCCCTCTACTCTGGAGGCTGAGGCAGGGGGATCACAAATCCAAAGATTACCTGGGTGTCAGGGTAAGTGCAAAGACAGCCCAGGTAACTTGCCAAGACCCGTTCTCAAAAGCAAAATGGAAAGAGGGCTGGGGATATAGCTCCATGGTAGAGGACCTGCCTAGCATGTGTATAGCCTGAGTTTGATCACCAGCACCACAGAGATAAATGAATCAGCTAATGCAAAGTAGCTCATTTAGCATGGTCACCAAAGCTCTGCCCCTACTCTTTGATGCCATTCTCTCTCCTGCCTGGAAGTCCTTTCCATGCCTTCGTCATGGCTGTCCAGCTAAGTCACTCACTAACTTCTAAGTCTCCTCTTGGCTTTTGGCTCGCACGCTTTCCTGCTTCTCCAGGCATAGTAGCTCGTTCAGTGTTCCTTGTGGGCTCTGCTCCTGTACCCTTAGTGCAACATCAGCTCTTGCCTGGGTCTTCCTCCATGGATACCCCCTGGCTAGTCATTCCCACCCCTGGCCCTCTGGCCTCAGCATCCAGCCCATGTCTCATTCGATGAATCTCAGACTCTCCCCCTCCCCAGAGTGTCAAACAGGCTGGAGGCCCACGTATACCCTTACCCAACTCTTCTTGAGCTTCCATATAGCAACTGACGCCAGAGCCTTGATGCAGTAAGCAAGTGAAGGCTT
>JANBXA010000429.1:3710000-3717500 GCA_030556225.1 Cricetiscus sungorus
CGCCCCTGGTGATTTGGGGCAGATACATTCCCTGTGGCCCTCCACAGAAAAGACATCAATCCTGCCCTCTGTTGCCATGTATTCTATTCCCTCCAGGTGCAAGCACCCCTCACTCTGCCAGGACCTGCCCTGCCCTGGTCTCAGCATAAGACCCCCTCAGCCCCCAGGACGCCATTCCTGAGCCTTGAACCTCAAAAGGTCTGAAGTCAGACACGGCATCATCTGCAGCTATTCAGTGGGGACAAAGAGGAAGAGTTTCTAGTAGGAGCTGGGAACAGAGAACCTGTCACGTGGGAGTGTTTGAAGGTCAAGTCCGGGGCAGGGGGACAGTGACCACAGATTATAGGCTGCACTCACAGTCATTACAACCTTGCCAACCACAGCCCTATGAGGTCAGCTGCCTGGGACTCAAAGTGTGACAGATGTACTGCAGCTGGGGCTTTTCCTCCTCAGATGCCAAATCCGCAGTATGTCCCCAAGCCTAGTGAAATCGGAGAGGCAGGGGACACGCACCATGAGCAGATGCCCACATGGCAGGGAATCTGGGGACAGACAGCTAGCAAAGAGCATTGGCTTCGTGAAGGAGAGGCCAGGGAGCAAACACCCATGGGGCTGGAGCGCAAGCCCGGACGGACAGAGGCTTCACCCTCAGCCTGGGTTCCCAACACCCCTAGAGAGGTGTGGGGTTCAGGCTCCAGCCCCTGACCTGGTCAGCATGGATTCAGGCATGGGGCAGCATGAGAAAAAACAGGGTCCCCAGGCTACAGTGACGTCTCAGACGGTAGCTTCACGTCTGAAGGGAGGTGAGTGTGGCCTTGCTTCTTGTCACCAAAGGTCCTGTGTGCTCCCTTAAAACAGAAGCGCCAGCCTGGTCCCTACTCCACCAGCACAGGGTACTTGTGGACATGGTGCCGAGTGAGATCTTTCATGCTGATATTAATCCTGCTAACTTCTGTTAACAGAGGACCCAAATGGCAGAGCCACTTGTCCGGGAACGGCAGAGAGCCTCATGCAGGTCACAGCAGCACAGCTGGCTCCCCCACTACACACACCTGCTCTGGCACCTCTCAGGGAAAGAGACCTCTCCCCCTGGACAGACCCATTTGGCGGCTAGCTGAAATGCACCCTGCATTTGCAGCTGGCACGTGGCAGGAGGTCACCCATAGCCATCTTAGGTCCTCACTCTTCCTACACCCAGTTTGGGAGGACCCATGAGAAGAGAATTTCAGGGGACATTTGGGTCACCCTGACATGAATGAGGCTTAGGGTGGCAGAACAGAGGTGCCCAGGCTTGACAGGCAGGCAGCTGTCTAAGCCCTTGCTGAGGAGAACTCAGACCGTTGCATCTCTAGCTGGTACCTGCGTCATCCAGATGGGCATCGGAGGACAGAAGTTCATCCCCGGAGGCCTGGTCTGTCCCACTGGCCAAGGGACTTCCAGGCTGGACACTGTCCGAGGTCAGTGTCTCCTGCTCAGCAGTGGCCGACTCGCTCTGTGCAGGCTGGGGGCCTTCATCGGGACCGCATGCTTTGCTTTCAGCATCTGCAGAGAAATTCAGCTGCCTGTCAGCCAGGCCACACGTCCTTTCCATTCTTCCATGCACAGGACTTCCTGCGAGGGTGCCACAGATGCCCTGACATGGCACCCACACTCCCGTGGGAGCGCCTTTCTCTAACTGTGCTCCCAGAAGCTCCTGGTACCCTCACACCCAAGGCCCAGTCTCCCCACGCATCCTTGTGCTTTAACACCCACGAGAGACTGGCGATTCCCCACCAACTCCCACCCCTTCGCCACGCGCCTTTAAAATGACCTCAAAATTCTGTCTGTCCCCACTCTATCCTTCCTGCACCATGGTCCTCACCCTAACAACAGACCCAGGCAACTGAACCAGGGACATCTGGCATGTGGCAACAGATGCTGGCTGCTGGTTGAGGTGCAAGGCTTGTTACACAGTGTGGCTGCAGACAGCTGCTCACCTGTGTACCCGCCACTGACTGTCGTCCATCACCTACTATGCGTCTGGAGATGAATAAGACATACTCTCAAGAGGCCGGCCCCACCACAGGTCTGGGCATCTGTGCTTGGGACAAGCTCCTCTTTGGGCCACACCGCCTGCCCAGAGGTTCTGGCAAGGCCAGCCGCCTCTTCCAAGGACAGAACCAACAGCGGATATCCCAGGGCGACCACTCACTGCTGGTCCTCACGGCATGCCCTCTCCTACAGCTTCATCTCACGAAGGCCCTGGCGAGCCTCAGAAGGATCTTAGGGACCAAAGGTGTGCAGGCTCTGGACCACATCTGGCTTCTGGCTCTTGCTGCGAGGGTCAGATCAGCGTAGCCAAGGACATAGGATCAGACGTCACCAAGCTCAAGACTGAAATTTATTTCCCTGTGACTGGCTTGCTTGTTCTTGGCACACCTCTGGCACAGTCTCTGTTGCCAGGCTCTGCAGGCATTGTGAAAATGTCACTGCCCTAGAGGGATGACATGACACGATGCTGAGCATGGTGACCCAGACATCGTGAGGCGCTCTGGAATCTAAACACTGGTCAGTCTGATAGTTTCCATGTTATAATAAGACAGGGTGGGGTGTGTGCTTCTGTGTGTGTGTGTGCTCCTGTGTGTGTGTGTGTGTGTGTGTATGCTCCTGTGTGTGTGTGTTCCTCTGTGTGTGTGTGTGTGTATGTGTGTATGCTCCTGTGTGTGTGTGTTCCTCTGTGTGTGTGTGTGCTCATCTGTGTGTGTGTGTGTGCTCATCTGTGTGTGTGTGTGCTCATCTGTGTGTGTGTGTGTATGCTCCTCTGTGTGTGTGTGTGTGTGTGTGTGTATGCTCCTCTGTGTGTGTGTGTGTGTGCATGCACGCACGCTCGTTTGTGTATTGTATTCCTGTGTGTGTGTGTGCTGATCTGTGTGTGTGTGTGTTTGTGTTTGTGTATGCTCCTGTGTGTGCATGTGTGTTCCTGTGTGTGTGTGTTCCTCTGTGTATATCCATGCATGCATGTACACACATATCCCATACAGTGCACACGTACTTTCACTGTGCATGTGTTCTGTATGTTCACATGTGTGTATTCACATGTACACACTGTGCATGTATGCGACATGTTCATACATATTGTCTGTGGCAGGTGTTCTCACTGTGGTTGCTCAAGTGAAACAGTCTGATATCCAGAAAGGTCAGCTTTGATATGGCTGTCATGTCAGGAATGCAGATACTCAAAAGAGACAGTCTTGCCCCCCGTTTGGCCAACAAGAGTCCCCCAGGAATCTCATGTTGGGAGGGGGAGAAGGTGAAGCCTGTGCTGGCTAGGGGGACTTCGCCTCCCAGGAAGAGATCCCACACAGTCCTAACAACTTGTTAGACCACCTTGCTATAGAGACAGTAAGGGCCTGGTGGGGCTGAGGGGCCACGATGGCTTTGCTGTGCACCCTCCTGCCTTTGTTTAAAGCTAACCCTCCCCTCAGGGCTTAGGGGGTCCAGGGACCACTCTGTTCTTCCCACTGAAGAAATCTGTGTTTTCTCTAGTGATTCGTTTCTTCAGTTGGCCTAATTGAGGACGGGTTCATGAACCAGGCTTCTTAGAGACAGCCAGAGCCCAGGCCCTGACCGTAACAACACCCCAACAACGGTTACCTCCACCAGGGTGGGTGCTGTGCCGGAGACAGGTGAGCGTGTGGTGGGCCCCGCCACTCTGAGCCCCCACTGCCCTGTGTGAGTGTGCCAGGCAGCTGCTCACTGCTTAGGTGGACTCAAGCCAGACAAAGTGCCCTGCCTGCTATTAATGACAACCACATGTCATCATCACCACTGTAACAATACCCGACAGCCCAGTGGGCCTGTAAGGCTGTGCAGGCACTGCAGGCACGCAACTCTGCCTGGCCCTGCAACTCCGCAGCCAGGCTGTCCCGTTCTGGGCTGTGCATAGAGCTCCTGCCTAGAATCACAGTGAGAAGCTAGAGTTCCCAAAATAGTCCCGGTGGCAAGGCCTGTTGCTAAGAAACGCTGGGTGGGGCTCTCGTGTCCTGCTCCTCTCTCACTGGGTCAGCTGGCCTCCTCCAGCCAACCTTTCCCTCCATCACTGCTCCTCTCTTCCCAGAGCTGCAGGGGAACGCAGAGCTGTGAACTGCTTTACACTGAGCAGCTACGTGAGAGGAACCCGACACAGACATGCACAGAGACACATGTGCATACATGTTCACAGTGGGAACACTTGTGTGCATACCCGGCAGTGAGCATGCAAATAGACAGAAACCAGAAAGACTTCCACTGCCCCAGTCCTTGGGAGCCTCGTGACGCCCAAGTCAGTGAACACAGCAATAATGTAACGTGTCTCTTATCAAATATCCAATGCTGGAATATGACAGTCCTTAAGTTGGTGAAGAAAATATCAAATCCACAGGGACAGGGTAAGGGGGGAGGGGAACCATTCAAGAAATGAGTATCGTCTGCACCAGAAACGGGCAGGACCCCGTTCCTACTGGAGACGGTGGGTTTGGAGACATTCTCAGACATGAAAAATGGTCCAAGGAGGCCGAGTGGGAAAAGGCCACTTCCCTTCCCCGCAGCATTGTTATCTGACAGTGCCAGGCACAAGGTCCCTCCTGCAGCCCAGCAGACTTCCAGCATGGCAGAGATGCGAGGGACAGGGGTCAAGGTGCTCATGCTGTGTATTGGTTAACCACACCTGAAAACACTGCACTGAAAGAGGAAAAAGTGTGTCTGGCACTCCTGGGGACATTCGGGGTGTCTCCTGCCACCCTGTTCACGATTCCCTCTGCTGGGCTGCTTCAGAAACAAGCTCCAGGAAAATTGTGTGTGTATGTCTCCATTTACAGCTGTGGGTGTGACGTGCAGGGCTTTCCGGGAGGATGGAATGTGAGTTCTTGGGCCTTCTGAGGATTCTGCCCATGTCTGGGGACGTCTGTGGCCAGGGCTCCCTCCCTCTCACTGCCCCTTTGCAGCCTCCTGAGCTACCTGGCTGGCAGTGAAGTCTGGTCTCCTTGTGACAGGATCCATGAGCGCCATCGACCACAAGGGGGCAGCCCTGGCTGCAAACTGATGCCTTTCAGCTGGGGGAAAGGGAGCTGAGCCAGAATCCACAACCTACAGTCTGAAAAGTTGGCCCCACCCCTCAAGCACCCTAACACCCACATCCACCTCACAGGGGAAAGGCTGCGGTATTGTGATCCCTACTCATACTGACCCCTTCTGGGCCCCAGAGCTCTTGACTTGGAAGGTGCAGCAGTAACCATCAGCCACCAAGTCCAGTCCTGGCTAAAATGACCCCTCCCGCTGTGCTCCTCCCAAGCTCAGCACTTCACCCAGCAGAGGTCTACAGAAGCGCTTGCATGGGATGCGTATTTAAAGCAGGTAAAGGCCTCCACCCATGGTGTCCTGGGAAAAGCAAGTCGCCATGCATCCAGAAACAACCCTGTGGGCCTTGTTTTTGCAGTCTGAGACATCTAGTCTTGCTCACCTCACAGACAAGGAAAAGCTGTCTGCATGCCCCTAGGCCTTGTCTCTGGGACAGCCTGGGCATGTCCCTGTCACCCCAGCCTTGGAAGGAAGAAAGGGGCATTTTACCCCTAAGTCCTTCTCCCTCACTGTCCTCTAGCCCCTCCTCTCCTGAACCCCAGCGCCCTGAGACCTGGTACTCACTGCTCCCCGGGCTGCTGGGCAGTCTCCACACCCAGGAAAGCCACTTCCCATGGTCTCTGTAGGAAGCTGGAGTCAGCTGGGGAGGCTTATCAAATCCTGACTGTGCGAAGAGCTGCCCAGTAGCAGAGGGACAAAACTAGCTCCCCTGTGCATTCCTGTGCAACCAAATGAGAGCCATGCTGGGCTCCTCACTCACCTGTGGTCCAGGAACATCTAACCCCGTGGCAAGGCCCCCAAGGCCCTGCCTGAGTCTTCTTGCCATAATTCTTTCAGTTGTGATTTGCATTTGTAAGGCCACCTGAGGCCTGTGTCCCTCCCCCAGGATCTGTGTTCTGGGAAGACAGCTCCCAGTAGCTAACACAGACCCTGGCACACAGTGGGCACGCCCTAAGCCCTAAAAGCTTGTAGTCAGGAAACACCTGAGTGTTCAGCTGCCTAGGGTGGAGACTTCTCTAGTTCCTGGCCTGGTCACTCTGCAGGCTTGAAAGGGCGCTGTGTGGGGGGCCTTGTTTTATGTGTCCTGAGCTAAGCATGGACCTCACATCTTCAAACCGTTGTGAAAGAAACCAAAAGAAAGATAATAGTTCATGATTCATGAAATGATTGAAAATTGAAATCTTTACAGCCATAAATGAAGTTTCCTGGTGCATAGCCAGCCATGCCTGCTAAGTGTGTATTTCTGTGTCTGTTTCTGCCTCAGAACAACAGGGACGGGTGACTGGGGAAGATTGCATGTCCCCTGTGACCAACAGGCCCCCACAACTCTAGCAGGAGTATAAGTCTGTAAGTCATAGGTTAATGGCATTTAGGGGGCAGAAGCTTAACCCAACAGCCAGGTAATTGGGAAATGGTTGGGGTTCAGTGAGATCATGAGGACAGTGCCTCAGGATGGAGAGAAGAGGAGAGATGGTGGGGGAGAGAGAGAGAGAGAGAGAGAGAGAGAGAGAGAGAGAGAGAGAGAGAGAGAGAGAGAGAGAGAGAGAGAGAGAGCTCATGCACTCAGTCACAGGGCTTAACTTCTGCACACACATTGCTGTATGCTGCCTTGGCACTCTGCCAGCAAGAAGGCTGTTTTAGTGACTATTCTCATCACCATGACCAAAGACCCAACAAGACACAATTGACAAAGGGCAGACCATCTGAGTTTCCGTCCACCATGGCGGGAAAGGTGTGACAGTGTGTGACAGTGGCACTTGGGGTGTGAGGTAGCTTGCCCTCACCGTTGAGAGACAGCAAAAAGAGAAGCCTGGCTAGAAACTGGGCTAAGCTTAAATCTCAGTGTCCACTCCCCCAGGGAGGCAGTTTCTAAAGATCTCACAATATTCTAGGTATCACTTGCTGTGTGAGCCCCAACCCCTGTGTTCATGTGTTCAAATACACAACCCTGGACGCTTTGAGGACCCACTCCAAATTAGAACTACTTCAGATTTCTGCTCAGCAGTGACATCCACCAATGCTTTCAAAGTGGAGCTTTCAACATCATGGGTCATGGGCCACGGGCCACGGGCCACGGGCCACGGGGGCAGGGTTTCCTTTCCTGTGGCTCTGAGGGCATTATACAATCACCCTGGCCAGTTGCCCCTAGAATGTGGCTTTATCACACTGCCCTGTGCCAAAACTCAGGAAGCGAGGAAATCTACAGATCTGTGGGCCACACCAGAAAAACAAAACAAAACAAAAACCTCATTTACTTCCTGAGTTCCCTTCCTAATTCTTGCTACTTGGGCCAAGCTGCAGACGCCGGCAGAAAGCAGGAGAGAGTCGTTTGATGCACGTGTTCAAGCTCTGCCCTGCAGATGCCCCAACCAAGGAGCGGGCACACTCCAGCCCAGAGAGATTTTA
>JANBXA010000429.1:3722500-3745000 GCA_030556225.1 Cricetiscus sungorus
GGTCATTTGTGTGCTTGTGGAGGGTGGTCTGGGGGGGGCGGGAACGGTGGAGGGCGGTCTGGGAGCAGGAATGGTGGAGGGCGGTCTGGGGGAGGGAACGGAGGAGGGCGGTCTGGGAGCAGGAATGGAGGAGGGCGGCCTGGGGGCGGGAATGGTGCGGGTGGTCTGGGGAGCAAGAATGCAGCCCTTGGGGCTACAGCACTTGCTGTTCCTGAGGACCTGGGCTCAGTTTTCAGCACCCACTTTGGCTGTTGGTAACTGTTTGTAACTCCAGTACCTGGGGGTCTAACCCCCTTTTCTGGCCTCTGGAGGCACCAGGAACAAGGAACATGCATGGTACACATACATACAAGTACACTCAGGTAGAACACTCATACACATGAAACTAAGTCTTTAGGAAAAGTCAGCCAAGGCACTGATTGAGAGCCCACTGTTAGCAAGGCCATGGCGGATCAGGTCTGGGCTGTGTGCAGTGCCCTGGTGACCACCCACCAGGTGGCCAGTGCGATACAGTAAGGAGGAAGGCTGAATCTCTGTGTGATGCAGGGACCCCAGCCAATGCCACCCTCCTCTCCCTGGCCCCGGCCGGGCCCTTACCTGATGTGGTCTGCTTCAGCTTCTCATTTTTCTTTTTCCTCCATTTCCATGGTTTGAAGATCCTGCCCAGGGTGGCCAGCTTGCTGTTCCTCCGCACAGGGGGAGTTCGAATCCCTGAGACCAGAGGCTCAGCACGTGCTGGGGGAGTTTGGTCCATCTCATCTGCAAGATAAGAACAGGCAAGGGTCTCAGTGGATTATCATCAGGCTCTAGGGACCCAGGCAAGGATCTCAAGTGATGTAGCTGAGGGATGGGCACAGCACTGGGCTGTCTCCGGGCCTCCTCCTGATGCACAGAGAGAACACAGGACACAGGGCAATTCACGAGTGCTGTGGATCCATCTCCCTTCCACAGCCCTCAGAGTTCACAGCCCTCGCCCACCCTACCTCTTTGCCATGGTTGTCTAAAGGCTGGCTGGCTGCATCGTGAGCCACCCTCTGCCTCAGGAGCGCTGTGCATGCTACGCAGGAGCTCTGTGCATGCCATGCCTACTGCCAACCCCACTTTCTTTCCCAGTTTTCCTCTACCTCAGCCAGGGACGTCCAAAGTTCTGACCCTGGGCATCTACAGATACGTTAGGCTGTGTCCATAACTACCCTGGGATGCACGCTGCTCGTGAACTGTACATTAAACACACATACCGGATGTAAACAATGTACTCAGGTAAGTGTTTTTACCTCCAGGAATCTTCATTTTTTCCCTGCTTAGAGTGGGCCAAGCCCTTGGATTATGCACTATACACATAGGCATCAAGGGACCCCCAAACCCCCAAACCACCTTCGCCTGGGGGCAGCTATTCAAGAGCTTGGCAAGACCAGAACCAGCTGCAAAACACAACACAACACAACACAGGTCTAGCAAGTAGACCACCACAGGGACTGGCTGCGGGGGAGCACGCGGGGGGAGCACGCTGACCCGAGTGGACAAAGGGGAGCATCTGGCCTTTGGGTCCTTCCTTGCTGGTGACAAGGACATGTGCACACAGTGGGAGATGCACATAGACAGATGGCCCAGGAAGTTCCAGGCAGTGCAGCATGTCACGCTGGGGATGGCAGCAACCTGCAGGTCCACCTGTTATCTGTGGTCTGGGTCTGAGTGACATGCCCCCAGACTCCTGGTCTCCTATTTAAGGAAACGAGAAAAAAAGCTAACCCGTTTTTTTTGCAAAAGTAGCAAGGGAATGTTACTTAAAGTAAAGGGGACAGCAGGTCACATGAGTCAAGGACCCAATAATATTTTTTTTGTGGTTCCTTCCATGAGGTTCAAGAGAAGGAAGGTCTAGTCTCTGAGAAGCATAGTGAGGACGGTTCTCTGTTCTGACCATGAATTAGGTCATGTTGTCATTCCTCACTGTGCATGTCCCTTGCCATGATGCCTTTGATTTTTATCACATGTGTGCCTACTTATGATAAGTAGGGGCCTTTCTCCCCAAAAGTTGACTTTGAGGACACTGTTTGCATGCAGCCCCAATGAGCTCAGATCAGGTCACCCTTTTCTGGTGTCATGCCTGGACATAGAGTACGAGAGAATGGAACCGTCTTTAAATTTGGCGGTTGCAAACAGAAGGAAAGCAGCCCTCGTTTGGCATGGAGTATCCGTGCAGTCTGATGCGGGAAGGGGCGTGAGTGGGGTTCAGGTTGCTAGCAGCACTGTCTGCAGAGGGGATGTGTATGTGTAGTTCAGGCAGGTGAAGGAGCTGGGCTACCAAGCATGTTACTAGAAGAGGGGTTGTGACCCAAACGAGTGATATCCAGGGCACTCCTACACTTACCTGCCTCATACTGGTTGGGGACTGGCCAGCTTGCTCTCCTCTCCCTAACTAGGGTACAGATGTGCAAGAGAGTCAGGCAAAGCCACAAGTGCAGACACAGAGAGGCCCAAGGATAACCACGAGTTTAAAACCACCATGCAATGGAGCATAAAGATGCACAGAGGCAGAGAGGCAGGAGGGCTACATCAGGAGTTCCAGGCCAGCCATATACACAGGGAGAGCCTGTCTCAAAACCCTTGAAAAAATGTGTGCAAAATCATGATACTTCCATGTGCAGGACGGTGCACAGGATGGTGTGCAGACAGTGTGCAGGCCCAAGGTGGTGTGTGCAGAGGGTGCATTTCTTCCTGTAGAGAATCAAAGGCTCACTGCTGGGGCTGGGCAAGGAGGGACAAGGATACCCACACAGGTTGTGTCAGGGGCTCAGTCACATCGGGCTTTGTTAGAAGTTTAGTTCAGATGGAAAACAAAATTCGACCAGAATCGACTACGGGAGACACCTGGGTCCAGCGCGGTGCCACCACCAACTGCCCACAAGTCCCCACCATGCATGGCCACACTGCCACCCCAAACTTCCCACAGCCTGAGACCCATTCGCTGCTAGGGACGGGACTGAGACTCATTCTAAACAGACTCCAGAGCCACAGTAAGGCCTGCAGAGGCAAGCAGAGCAGGGTTGGCCGTGACTGTACCTCAGAAGCCCCAAGCTCTGGGAGCTGAGCGAGGGCCAGCCTTCGGAATCCAATGGGTCAAGGTCACAATAAAGCTCCCATCTGTGATTCTGCAGCCCACCTTCCCCACCATCTGCCACACAGTGGCCCACTGTGACCCATCTGCAGAGCAGGAGTCACAGACCTCAGGAGGGAAGGGCCAGTACGAGGTGGATCCCGAAGGCTCTCAGCGCACTGACTTCCCACGTCTCTCAGGACGAGACTAGGGCTGCTCTGTTCATGGGGCCTCTCTGCAAGCACCACAAATATTACATAAGGGGTCCCAAGATGACATTTGGCACCGCAGTGTCACAAGTTAACCAAACACCGGCAAATGCGGGGAAGAGGACATCTGAGGGACAAGGGCAGAGATGCAGGGCAGTCTTGGTGCCTCCACTTCCCCCGGCCACAGAGTCCATGCAGGAGGCAGCGGTCTCTTCCTTCGCCCAGTAATCTATCCCATGATCCCCCCTTCCCTTTCCTTCCTCCGCCCACTGGTGGCAGATGGGCATGGAACTGCCAGCCTGTTGGTCCCAGCAACATTCTTGGCACAACAGGACATAGGACGGGGACAGGCCAAGTCTCCTAAACCTCCGGCTCGTGTGATGGGGACGTCAACAAATGCATTTGATGGCTCGGGGCCTGGCTTCCTTGTCCGCTGCAGCAGTCACCAGGGAGGTACACAGTGTGGCAGGAGAAGAATCTCAGAGGGGATCTGGAGGAAGGCGAGTGTGGGTGGGGACGCCCCTCCACACAGGCTGTGTGGACGATGGCGCATGCGCGGCTGAGCCTCCTAGGATCCAGGGCAAAGGGCAGCACACATAGATTAAACTACAAGTCAGCCAAATGAATCCACTAATCACCGAGATCACCAGGACCCTGGCCAAAGCGCCAGCAGTTCAGCCCCAGGTACGCCGGACTTCTGCGAGCCTCAGACAGAGGATGCCAGTTACACCACTTCCTGCTCAGGCCGCCTCAGCTGCTCCTCGGCCGGGGGAAGATAGACTGCCAGGATAGCCTTGCTCTGCCCACCCCTGCCATCAGCACTGCCCGGCCTTGGTGACAGTACACACTCGCGGCTGGTGTGACGGCTGAGAACATGAGGCCAGAGGCAGCCCTGGCCTCCATCCTGGCAATGATGCTTGGTAGCAGAATGAAGTGGTGGCCTTTCTTCTACCATCCTTGAGCCCTCTCTGCGCTAAGGTGGGTCACGATGGGTGGGGAGATCTGTCTTTGCTGTGACATCAGGCCTGCTTCTACACTGGGTGAGGGGGAGTGGGCAGGAGGGCCAGGCTTCCTCCTCCTCCTCCCCCCCTCCTCCCCCTCCTCCCCTCCTCCCCCCCTTCTCCCCCTCTTCCTCCTTCTCCTCCCCCTCCTCCCCCTCCTCCCCCTCCTCCTCCTCCCCCTTAGCCACCTTCTCTTCCTTCTCCTCTGCCTCCTCCATGTCTTCCTCCTGCTCCAGCACTCTCATTATCAATGAGATGGTTCGTAGGGGTAGAATGTGCTCATCTGCATGAAATGGTCCCTGACGTCCTCTACTGCCCGCCTCTTCATCTGCCTTCACCCCACCCCCACCTACCATGGGTGCCACATTACATGCATATCTGTGTGTGCAAGCATGACCACAGAGGCCTCCTCTCTTCCTTCCCTCGTCCCACTGGGAGCTCCAGGACACAGTTCTGGTGTGGTAGGAGAGACACTGTCCCTGGGGCTCAGGGAATGTAGGCACAGAACGTGCAAGATGGTACCAGGGGACTCCTGATCCAGAGCCCGGGCTGCATGCTGACCCTGCCAGTGGGAAGTACTGGGGATGCTTGTCAGAGGGAGCTGCTGTACCTGCAGAATGGGCTGCCCCCGTGTGAGGACGTCCCAGGGGAGGGACAGCAAAGGCCTGGAGGCCGGACTCCATGAGGCATTTAACCTCGATCAGCAGGAGCCACTGCAGAGTCTTCAGCTCCGGAGCTCCGCGTATGGTGCCCACTTATCACGGAGCATCGAGCAGTTTGTCCTTGTGCCCCCCCCCGTCAGGGAATCAAATGCTTCTGGGGGGGGGACAGCTTGCAGAGGTCTGAATGCTGTGTGCTTGGCCTCCTTGCCTCTTCCTACCCTGAGTGTCTCAAACCCAGGCCAGGCAGGAGTCCCGGGGCAGAAATGTCAGCATGCATGTCCTGGCATTTGGAGAGGGATTACCTGAGATGGATATGGGCAAGTGCCTTGAACTTGTGTCTGGGGAACTCACTGAGCAGGGGACGAAGCCTGTGGCATTGCAGCAGGTACCCACCCCCCCGGGACTGTGCTGACACATGGGGAATGTGCCGTGTATGAAAGTCTTGGTACGCATTCGGTAAGGGCCATGGGCGTGTCTGCAGAGGGAGGGGACAGGTGAGCAGGGAGCCAGCATCCTGCTATCTCCTTCCTGTGAGTTCTCCCTGGAGTAACAGATTCCCACCTTCTTCTGGAAAGGAGGCCCTGGGAGGTGCAAAGGACTCATTAGTGGGTCCCTTTAGCAGGTCTCTGAGTCACACAGGAGTGCTAACTGCAGAACCACCTCTGGCACCTCTGGGGCATTAGCAGCTAATTGCTGTAACACCAGCTTCCATATGTAGTGGCTGCCTCCCATGAGTCCCTGTGGTAACCTTGAGAGAGCCTTCCCTCCTGAGACTCGGGAGTGGTCTACTTGATGTCTTATTCACAGGCAGGTACACATCTAGCCCCGTGAACAACGCTCGTCCCACCTGCCCCGCCCCCCGGCTCAGGGTGGCCCACGCACGGTGCCCACGGAAGCAAGAGTCCAAAACTATTCTGGGCCCACACCTGGCCGGCTTCAATGAACTGCAGGGCTGTTTTCCATGCCCACCGCATGGAAATCCTGATCCCGAGCCCTCATTCCCAGAGTCCTCTGAGCTCCCGTGCCCTCAACTATTCCCCTACAACTCACTCTGCAGCACTCAAGGCTGTGGGCATGAATGCCTGCTCATCCAGAAACTCCAGGCTACAGGGCCACAAAGGCTGAAAGCAGGGTTCTCCCAGTCCATAATTCTGACATTCAAGCATAGCGTCAAAGGGCATTTCTGCTTCTCACCAGAAGCCTCACTCCCCCACCACCACCACCACCAAGCACATACCCTTCTAAATGCCATGGGAAAAGACCATCTCCCTGGGAATTGAAGCCAGACACTTGGGACCCAGTGGCCTCAGGGTGGGCGGGACCGTCTATACCAGACCACAGAGGAAAACGGGTTTCTTCTTGACTACGTTCATTCATTCACTCACTAATTCATCCATCACGTGTCTGAAGAGGGCCACTGGGAGCCTTCCAGGAAGAGTGATGGAGGTGCCATCGCCTTCAAGGTGTTATCTTCTTCTGAGAGAATGAAAGGTGAGCTATGGAAGCTGCTGGAGACTACAGAATGTGGTGGAGAACTCTGCCTCCTGCGGAGAACCCTTCCCTCTCCCAGGATCCAACCGAGAACACGGAAGAGACATCACAATGGAACAAAGCCCAGTGCTACCCCTGAGGCTCCTAGGTGGGCACTGTCCCTGCCACAGAGCTTGTGACCTCAAGGAACACTAGAAGCCCAGGCAGGACATGCTGCAGGGGGTCCCTTGGGAAATGCTGTGAAAGCTGCTGGGGATGGGTGAGGCGGGCTTCGCGCTCGCGGTGCGAGTGAGAAGGTATGAAGAGCATCACATGCACGCCTTTCCTGGGAACGCACGGTAGGCATAGCGCCAGCCCCAGACGCCGCAGAGCCCAGGAACAAAGTATGAACACAAAAGACAGGTGCAGCAGAAGTGGCATGTGACATTCATGGCCGCTACCCGCATACACCAAACCCCCCCTGTCAGCAGCTGCATCTCACTGGCTGAAAAGAAGCGGGTGCGGTCTCTAATTTAAAAAATTAAATCTGCTAACATTGATACAAGGAAAAGCAAGCTAATTTGCTAGCAGGGCTCTGTGTACTTGGATTTGAAAGATCACAGATTGGAGTTTATAGAGTACAGAACAGAGGACCCAGCCAAGAGAGGCGTGTGGCTGTGACAAGTGTCCCGAGGGTAACAGAATCACGGAGGGCCCCAGTGTCAGACCAGTCTTGAGACCATGGTGGATGGCAAACCACTGGATGACAGGGATGAAGGTAGGAGGCCAGGACAAGACCATGGAATCAGGAAGTAAGGCTCTCTGTGTCTTCATTAAGGGACACAGCAGCGGATATTGTGTAGTGCTGTGTGCCATGTCCTGTCCTGTGCACATAACTGCGTCCCCAGCAGGGGGACACCATTTTCATCCTCGTGCTCACACGGGCAGCAACTAAGACATTCGTGTCCCCTGTCCATCAGCATTCAGACCAGTGGAACAAGCAACTCCAAGGAATTGTGATTCCTTCTCCTCCCCATGAGTCTCATGCTGGAAGAAAGGGAGAGGCTGAAGCCTCAGGAACTTATCTCCCAGGAAGAGATTTTGCTCAGTTCTGATGACTTGTCTGACCATCTTGCATGAGAAACTGGAGCCCAGACAAGGACTGTCAGGACCTGAGACAATGGCTTGTCAGTGATGGGTGAGACCACACCTTGACCAGGATTGCTTAGCTCTGCTGACCTCTTGTCCTCTATTTAGGACCTGGAAGGTGGACTTGGGGGTCACTGAACCTCTGTTTCTCTTCCCAGTGTGACCTCATTGAATCAATCTCCTTTATATTACTTTGTCTTTAACCGACCTGTTGAGGACTGATGGCCAAGTCTGGCTTGTTAGGGCTGAGAGGACCCAGGCGATGAGCCTGGCAGCTCCAGCAACATCACCACTGCCTGACTACGGACAGTGACTTTCCTGGCCCTGGGCAGTGATGGACTGCTGTGAGTGACAAGAGCCAGAGTCCCCAATACCCCCACTCAGCTGATCAGCAGCTGCCGTCAGAGAGGAAAGGGAGGCTTGGGGACTAAACTAAGAAGCACCGTCTACACCACAAAGTCCCTCTTGAGAAGCCACACTCCACACTGGCACAGTAAAGGCTCTGACAGGCAACCGTGGTCGGCCTGTTTGATCCCACGTGACAGCAGCAGATCCCAAACTGCAGCAGAGAGGAGAGCTGTAAAGCCAGGCTCAATGTCTTCCGACAAGAAACGCTAGTGCTTATTTCTTACTCTGAAAAAAGTCTTCCCTGATATCTGTGCTCCAAAGTTAATGAGAATTCTCCAGGATCATACTACAAAGTTGTCTCTCTAAGCCACCGTGTTCCCTCAGCTGCCCAAGGCCTAGTACACAGCAGTCATCCTGAAATTAAGGCAAGAGAAATGGCCATCACTACCACTTCTGATGTCACCCAATCAGTCTTTCTCGCCCAGACGAATTGTGGGAAAGACAGTGCTTTAACCCGAGTGCCATCTGCTTAGAGTCGACCGTGGTTCTGTCAACGGTCACTGGCCTGTCAGGCAGATGGCCAGTTCCCTAAGGCAAAACTGAGTGCAGGTCTGTAACTACAGAGGCTCTGGAGAGGCTGGAGCTAGAAGCAAAAGCAAGGAGAGGAGAGGATAGGGTCCAGAGGAGGAAGGGGCCATCGCTACCAGCATCACTCTGCTGTTTAGATGCTTCTAGATTTTCTCAGAGCAAACTCTGAAGCAAAGGCTCAGAAAAGAAGCTACCTATGTCTTCACAAGGGTTCAAAGCAGCTTCTAGAGACAATCTTCTGTAAATTACATTTTACAGAAAGGAGCTGGGTCAGAGAGGGGAGAAGGCATCTGGGGAGACCTCAGCACCCCAGTACAAATCTAAGCAAAAGGCTGATTCACGGTCCACACTTCTGAGCTTTCTAGAACCAAAGAGCAAGGTTAGCGCCTTCCGTGACGCAGACAGCTACAGACAAGGACGGGCTGATTTCAAAATGGTCGCTTGGGGGCAAGGGAGATGCTCCATGGATTGTGTGATGGCCATGTTAGAGGGAGTGAGTTCAGTCCCCAGCAGCCACATGAAGAGCTGGCCCAGGCAGTGGGCACTCACAGTCCCAGAGCTGGGAAGTGAGACACACAGTCCCTGTGGCTCTCTGCTTGTCCACTTTCCCCAACTGCTGAGCCCCAGGCTCGTTAGAGACCCTGTCTCTGAAGCCCAGGGACAGTGCCCAAAGTACAGCGTCCAAGCTTCACCTCTGGCCTCCACACATTTGTGGGACATGTACCCGAGTACACATGTACAGAACACACAAAAACACACATGCACACATCTGCATACACAAAACACACATGCACACATCTGCATACACAAAAACACACATCCATACATCTGCAGACACAAAAACACACATGCACACATCTGCATATGCAGAACACATGAACACATCTCTATTCACAAAAGCAGCTAGGTATCTTGCTCGGTTTAAGTGTTGGAAGACTTTAAGCCAAAAGCACACCACTCTTTCTTTCTTTTATTTTTACTTTTTGCTCTTCCATTTTGAAGTCAGCAGTGGGCAGATGTCTTTCTGAAGGCCAGGTGACAAATGTCAAGCGTGCCCTTGGCCACCCCAGCCTGGTTGTGGGAGCAGGGAATCAGCCGGAGCTGGTAAACACATCGATGGATGTGATTGATTATATTTTAATAAAATTTTATTGACAAAAAACCAGAGGTACTTGGATTTGGTCCAGAGTACAGCTACTGCTCTGGGTGGGCCCTTTGAAGGTGTCCTGAGGGAAAAAACACTTCTGGTCCCTCTGAACATAGAAAGGCCCCAGTGTGGCCTTTTCCACCCCCCAGGGCCCAGGTCTGCATTGCTCTCCCACCCTTCCACAGCCTGTGACCTGGGTCCCAGCTGCTTCCCACCCCTCCGCAAGCAGGCCTTCAGCTCGTTATAATTCACTCTTGGCTCATAGCTTTATTTATTTTATATCCATCGCGGCTACTTGACCACGTAGATGAAAATGAAATGAAGGTCCTAAAGCAATCCAGCAGGCCCGGCCAGGGCTTGGTAAGTAAGCAAGGACCAAAGGGAAATAAGCCAGCGTTCTCTCTGGCTTCCGTTCACCCGGGGGAACCAGTCCAGAGTCTTTCCAGAACGCAGCATGGTCCTGTAGCTTGCCAGCTTTGGGCTCCGTCACAATTTCTATAAATTTGGGGACCACCTGCCATGACACTGTGCTCGGAGGAGCAAAGGAGCAAAGGACCCTGGGAGCAGGCGGGCATGTGCGTGACCCGTCTTCTCGGGAACCGATTTTGCTTCAGGCCCCTACCCTGCTGTCCCTGCTTCCTTCGGTGACTGTCACAGAAGCAACAGAGCGAGATGAAGACTTTCAACAGAACAGAGAAGCCAGAAGCTGTGACGGGGCCTGTTCTCCTGGTGGCCTGTCTGCTAGGTGACCTTGAAGAGGCCAGTGTTGTGAGGAACAGCCCTTTTACACCCAGAGAGATCGAGCCCCACTAGCCTACTGGGCGAAGGCATGGCCAGCCCCCTTCCCCTCTTCGGGGGCCCAGATCACCGACTGGAATCACACTGGGAACTCCAGGGATTTCCTCAACTTTCACCCGGATCTGGGTGGGCACGTGGCACCACCAATTTCTCACGCCCTGGTGCATGGCACTGACCCCTGGCAGCTCTGATCCAATTCCTGATGAGACCAACATCTGCCCTTGAGCAGTCTTGGGGCAGGGGATGGTAACAGCAAATGGACAACACACCAGAACAGAGGGCAACATGGTTTCTGCCTTCCCCAGGCCGGCCAGACCCCTCCAGTGCCCACCCCACACCCGGTGTGCAAATCCACACATGCAGCCCTCTAACAGACTCTGTGGTGCTTCTTTGCTTAAATCCCTCAAGCTCCTCCCCTGCTCCAGACCCCAGATTGTCAACCATACAAGAAGGTTATTCCCCATACACCCACAAAAATCCTTCTGGTTATCTGTGCCTGGTGCAGACACCGCCTCACCCACCTTACCTGTCCATAATCCCAGCATCCCACACACAGCAACTCAACCCTGGCCCTGTGCCCCACATCATTCATACCTTAGCAATGATCCCAGCACCCCACACTGTACCTCAACTCTGCCTATGAGCACTCACAAGGACACACACACATGCATACACATGTGCACACACACACACACATGCACACACACGCACACGTGCGTGCACACACACACACGCACACACACACTCACACACACACCCTTCTGGAAGTATGCCACCTCAGACTTGGTAGTGTCTGTTTATCTCCTACTTCAGTGACCCAGCTTGAAGCAGGCACCTGACACGGGCTTCGGAAGGAATCAGTGGATGAATTCATGAATGGAAGGAGTCGGGAGAAAGACAGGCCGGCTCTGTGGTTAGAAAACCAGACGGGACTCATAGCTGGGGAAGGGCTTCCTGGTTAAGTAAACACAGTGGAGAATCAGCGGCCACTAAGCAAGCTTCAACAAAGTCAGTCAAAGATAACACGCCACTGTGTGGTCACGTCACATTCGTGAGCCCATGGACTGGATGACTGCCACTCAGGAGCCAGCCCCCGTGGCGGCTGTGGCGTTGCTGATGAGAGCTCTGAACTGTTGGATTCTTTGAAGCTCCTGTTTC
Source organism: Cricetiscus sungorus (assembly GCA_030556225.1). Classification (NCBI taxonomy): domain Eukaryota; kingdom Metazoa; phylum Chordata; class Mammalia; order Rodentia; family Cricetidae; genus Cricetiscus; species Cricetiscus sungorus. The sequence goes on from JANBXA010000429.1 coordinate 3,734,125, forward strand.
CAGTTCTTACAGGCATATGCCGAGGGTTGGAATTGCTGGGAGGCTGGGTAAGTCTATACCAAACTCTCCACTATGGCCCACGCTGACTGGCTTACTGACCCACAAAGACTGAGGGATTGGTTCATGCTACAATCCACATCAATGCCCAAAACATGAAAAGCCAGTCATGAGGGATGGCGTGTGCGCTGAGGTCATTCATAGGACATTCCTTACACATGGAAAGCATGAATGGCCTCCAGGGCTAAGGGCGGAGGGCAGTGAGGCGACATATATATATATATATATATATATATGTATGTATGTATGTATGTATGTATGTATGTATGTATATATATATATATATATATGGATGGCACAGGAAGTGGCTGCATGGCCACACCCATGCGCTGACTGTTACAAACTGTCCATGTCACTGTGTCATTAATTTGGCCTCATGGTGACAGGGGACTGTGCTAAGTCCTTTGCATACCTCACTGAGCTTTGTCTTCAAACCAACACATGAGTGTGCAAAAAAAATCTTCCAGAGCTGCACCCCTGTCATCTCCACAAGGTCCTCACACCCCTGACCGGCAGTACAGGGAAACCAAATGCATAACTGACTCTCACACAGGGCATGTGCAACAGACAGGAAGGGTAACCAGAGGTGGATGGGGCCCGTGTCCTCTGCTGAGGAGTGAAAGACAGCACAGAGCTCCCGGGGTCAACAGGCCCAGAGAGAGAAGCCAGCACAGAAGCCTGGCGATCTCGGGGTCCCATTGTGACAACGGCCTTAGAGTCGCCAGGATTAGTGGCTATGGAGGGCCGCCAGGATATGGGAAGGGGAGTCCCTTACTCCCTGTTAAGTGACAAAGTAGATTGGGCTTGTGTGATAATAAGAGAACTTCACTCAGTGCTGCTGAATTGGACCTTTACTTGATTGATTGATTGATTGATTATTGATTGATTATATTAAGAACTTGCTCAGGGGCCAGGGCAATGACTCGATGTATAACACACTGACCATTCTATGCAAGCCTATAGTTCCAGCATTGGGGGTCATAGAACGGTGGATCTACAGAGCCAGAAGAAAGCAAGTCACCCCTGCCCAAAAAGTGAGCTACTAGTTCACAGAGGGAGAGACCTCGGCTCAAAGCAACAAGCTGGAGAGTCATAGAAGAAGACATCTTCCGACCTTGACCTCCACATAAATGCGTACAGACACGCACACCCGCAAACTCAAGTGCGTGCAACACATATGCACTGCACATATACAAAGGATCTAAGTAAATGACACAAACTGAAACAGAGCCAGAACCCGGTTTTAAAACAAAACAAACAAACAAAAATGAAAAAACACGTGCAAAACATTCAGCTGACCCATTCTGGTTTTTATAGCATGAAAAGCCCTTGGGGTTGGAGGAAATCAAGTGTGTGCATTTCTATTGGGCTGATTAGCAAAGAGATGAAATCCCCAGAAAGGCTTGTGATGCAACAGACTCCACAGGGCTGACTGAACACCCCAGGCTTCAAGCCTCCCCAGGGAAGGAGATTACACTGGTCCCCGAAGCCATCCGACGTTGGGGTGCCCAGACCAGAGTCAAAGAAGGCGCACACTGGTCAGCTGCTCAAGGCACACATCAGAGACCCCACTCAGCTGCCTCCCTCCAACTCCACACTCTCCAGCTGCCTGAAAACAGAAAGGGTCTTTGACTGCAGTCTGTAGCCCAGCAGGCAAGTCTGCCTGTGTGGTTTAAATGCTTCCTCCAAACTGAGCCCCTGAGGACCACTTGGGTCCCAGCCTTGGAAGTCTTTCCTCATCCATTAGGCAAATATAATCAAGGCCAGGAGTGCCAGACCTTGCTGCAGGTTAAACCAAGGCTGGATAAGAGCAGAGGAGAGGACCCTGCTCCTGAACCCACCCACTCCTGTGTGGGGCATAGACACTGGCTTTGCCATGGTCACCTGTGAATGAGGGTGAGGCATAGACACCAGGAGCCTCACAGTGCGTGGAACTGGGGATTGGGCCTCAGAAGCAGCTGACAGCTCCCTCAAAAGATGAATAGTTACCACTTAGTAGTCCAACTCCTGCAAACATAAACCACATGAAATTGGCTTCTGAATATCCATGGTAAGATTGTTTTGTCTGGTGAGGCAACAGCCCAGAAGTTCAACAGCCAATCAATGCTGTCAATCTACAGGTAGACCAGACCAGGACACAAAGAACAGCAGCATGGATGAACCTTGAAAGCAGGATGCCAAGCAAAATACAGGAACCATAAAAGACCACACACTGAGCTAAGGAGCCGGCTCTGCTGTGCAAGCATAAGGACCTGAGTTCGAATCCCCAACACCTAAGGAAAAAGCTGAGTGTGGCCGTAATGGCTTGTAAGCCTAGCACTATGGGAAGAAGAGGCAGAGACAAAGCTGGGGCTTACTGACGTCAGCCCAGCCCCAGGATGAGTGAGGCCCTGCAGCCAGAGAATAAGGCAGAGAATGCGAGACGGGACACCTGACGTCCTCCTATGACCTCTACGTGGGCTCCAGTACCAGCATACCCTGCTTACATGCACACACTCACACACACACGCACACACACACACACACACCACATTTTACAATCTTATTTATATGGCAAGTCAGAACAGGACGATCTAGAGGATTGCAGACCATGGATGAGTACTTATAGGTCGAGGAGGGAAGTGGAGTATGGCTCAGTAATAAATGCAAACAGGGTTTCCCTGCGTGGTGAAGGAAAGATTTTAAGATCACTCTATGATGAAGGCTACAGTGAGGGCTCCCGAGATTCCATGGAACCTGGCATTACACGCGGATGGTGCATCAGTTGTAGCTCCGCAAAGGGGGAAAAGCAGAAACTAAACCTCAAGATGGATGTGGTGTCCACGTCTTCATTTGACCCATGGGGGAGCCAGATGGCAGCCATGTACCCCCGTCTTGCTTCAGGAAGGGACCCCCTGACCTGAGTGTATGTGGAAACCCGGGATCTGGTACTGCCCTCCTGTTCCTGAGACCTCTACTATGCCCATCCCCAGACACAGGCTCCATGTCAATCAAGCGCGGCATTTGCCAACGCCTCCCTCGTTCAGCTCCTCGCACAGTTGCCGCCACTTGTCTGCCCACCGCCACCTACAGCACCAACTGTGGCGAGAGCCTCCGATGCCCCAGCCTTACCAGCACTTACCAGCATGCATTTCTGCTACCCAGAAAGAGATGGCAAAGGCTCTGACCAGGCTCAGTCATTTTCAGGAGAAGTCCTCTGGGGGCTCCAGGAACACGGAGGCAAACACAAATCCCCCTGGTCGTCACACATGACACTCCCTTGACTTGACGTGAGTGCTATACTCCAGCCACACTGCAGACTGCACTCACACACCTCATCTACGGCCGCCTCATGGCCCCCTCATGGCCTCTGCAGGGACTCTTGACTGCAACACCCCCAACACTATTGAAACAAGGCTCTGCCTCTGAGTGTCCACTGAGCAAATGTACCATTCCTCCCGCCGCCCTTTGCTATGGCGGCTTTCCTTCATGGCCCAAGGAGTCCTCTTGCTCTACTTTCCTTAGTTCCCTTCCCCAGTGGGATAGCATTTTCTTGAAAGCTTGATTTCGCGTCTCATGACTTCTTGGCCCAGTGAAGTGGGGGAGGGGTCCCTTGTTAAGGTCCCTCTGTTAAGAAGACAGGAATCCCACAGGCCCCGTGTCCTTCTCCACTGGTGCTTACCATCCTTGGCTGTGACAAAATGGCCCCGCTTGCTTCCATGGCCTCTCTGATTTGGTGTCTGGAACAGATACTAGATACTCCTCCGTCTGGCCCCCTTCCACCCCAGGCCATGGCTTAAACCGCTCTGGAGAAAAGACTGGGCCGTGTGCACCACCAGGGCTGTAGCACAAGCCTCGATAGGTCCCACAGAGCGTGTAGGCCAGTGGCAAGCTGCTCTTACTGGTGAAGCACTTCCACACCAGTCAGAGGCTCTCACAAATCCATAAGACCTCCTGGGAGGGAATGGGCTGTGGGTGTGCTTTACATGGCATGGTTTGCTGTGGCCAACCCTCAGTTCCGGGAGCCAGCAGGGCCCGAGAAGCGGGCCTCTGAGCCTCCGTTCCCTGTTGCTGATGCGTGGGGATAAACCTGAGCCTTTCACAAGCGATGGCCACGAGAATCCCCTGGATGAGACATATATACAGTGATCCAGTGTCCAGTGCCCAGTGCTAGATATATTGTGACCATCCTGCAGGTTAAGCAATTAGCACCTTGGGGAGTTCAGTTGATCCCTCCAGCAAAGCCATCACCCCAGCTAGGTATGCTGGCCACACCGTTCATGGAGGGATGGGGCGGTCACAAGAGTAGCCAGGTGTTTTTTATCACCTGTTTACGCAGCTCTACCTCATCCACACGTGGCCTCTGGGAGGGGCCGTGGAAGACTAGGAGGAGCCCCATCCACAGTCAGAGCCCCAGTCACAGGGAAGGGCTCTCCCCTGCTGAATAAAGACTCTCCACGTCGGTCCTGTGCAGGGCAGGGAGAAGCACCCTATAAATGACCCCCCCAACCTGGACTCTGTAAGCAAGCCCAGTAGACTCGCTGGTGCCCCAGAGAGAACCCTGGCACGTTTATTGGTGGTTTGCCTTTGGCAGTTTATTGCTGGGACCTCAGGACAGGGAGCTGACATTGCTTTTGTGTCCTCCTGGGATGGAATTTTAGCTACACTCAGAATCCACTTTTCTTTTCTTCCTCTCTCTGTCTCTGTCTCTGTCTCTGCCTCTGTCTGTCTGTCTGTCTGCCCCCCCTCTCAGATTAGTGAGGGAATGTGACAGAGCTCTCATTAACATCAGCCACATTTGTGACAAAGGCAGAAAAGGGAACCCCAGGGCCCACATGCCTGGGCAATTCTTCTAACCCTGGCCCCTACAGACCAGACTCAGTGGAAATAGCAGGTTCATTCCAGCCATTTCTCTGGGGAGTGAGCTGAGTGCCATTGCTGCTTTCTGTAGAACCCAAATCCTTTTGAAACCCTGCAAAACTGGGAAAACTCGAAACTGCCATAAGGGGAAAAAAGCAAATGATAGGAGAACAAATAAGACAAAGTGACCCTCCAGCCTGCCACCCATCAAGCTGACAGCCCTGGGGGACAGCTTGTTATGAATTTATTCATCTGGTATTGGTGAGGACTGCAAACTAATTTATTAAAACAAAACAAAACCTCAGGCCACTGTGCACTTAGACACATTAAACTTTCATAGGACCTCATGGTCTAGAAGAGGAAGGGACTCTCCAGAGGAGCTGGTATTGCCTGGGGAAGCAGTAATGCCATCTGGTGACAGTGTGGGGCCATGTGACCTCAGGCAGCTGGCACGATCCAGCAGGAGAAAGTCAACCCCACAAAGTCGTACCATGATATACACGTGTGTGCTGCAGCAGGGGGACACTCACTCTCATGCCTCATCATGCCTGCACACACAGTAATAATAAGCTTTCATGTTTAAATCATAAGCCTTATATCAGAGCTCTCTGTTATGCAAGAAATCTTCACGGACCACTAAGGAAAGACAAGTCCACGTGTCACTATTCAGGGTGGCACAGGAAGGCACAGGCTGGGCTGGGTCCTCTGGGTGTAGCTTCCAGTTCCATCACTAAATACCAATGGGCCGGCCACTTGTCCTTCCCCTGTGAGCAGGAGTGTCCTGGCTCTAGGTCATCATAGATTATCTAGTGATGATGCCATCTACCTTCCAGATGGTCATGGAAAGAGAAGGAGATGAGGAAGCTGCTAAGGACCTAAATATGTTAGGTCAGTGGTTATGGTCTAGTGAATTCTACCCATGTCACAGCCTTGTGGGCAAATGTACTCCTGTTTGGGATGGCCCTGTAGGGTCCCAAAGCAGACTCCACCAATGTCAAGGTCCTATGGGGGCCACCTCATTCCTGTTTAGCTCTACAGGGCACTAGAAAGAGGGGACAGAGCAGTCTAATTAGTCTTCACAGTGGCTGTTACCTCAGCCAAGATAACAAATGAAATAAATAAATTAGCCCATGTTTTTATTACATTATTAACATCATCAATCTTCCTCCCCCTCCCGAAGAAGGATTCGCTGAACAAACTCATTGGATTCTTTTAATTTTTCATGAAAACAAGAAATAATTGTCCTGTTGGAGTTGGAAACAAAATAAAGGCAGGGATAACTGTGAGAAATCATCTCACAGTGACCGCTGTATTTAATCGCGGTCTCCTGAGTGGAACACACGCCACACCTTCCTTCCATTCTGTGTGTTTGTTCTTGCTACCAGTGTTGAATGAACACCGGACCCTGTACATGGCACTCGCTGGGCCGCACTGGTGTCGACTACAGCCTTTGGTCTACCAACAGCCTTCTGGCCAGGGCCAGCTGTGTGCCTGGGCTTGCACTGTGAATGACACTTCTTTGGTAACCAGAACACACAAAGACCTTGTCCTTAGGCCCAAAGCTTGGTGGACCTCATCCCACTCGCTGAAATGTTACTGAGAATATGGAAAAATTATCATTCTATAGGGCGAGCTATATGCTACATTCATAGATTGCAAGGCTAGGCATTTTAAGAACAGTATTTAGTCTCCAGACATTGAAACGGAAACAGTCATTTGAATAAATAGGTGGCTATCTGCAGGTGACGATTAGTAGGCAAAGGCAGACCCTCTGCCCTGGACTGAAGAGACTTCCTAGGTGGGAATGTCCATGGATGTTCTCTGGGATGGCATGAGTTTAGACTCAGCCAGATCTGCAGATGACGGGGACCACAGAGGAGCCTCATTCCGAAGGTTGCAGGGAGGAGTCCCAGAGGGGAGCGACCCTGGACGGGCAGGAGAGTTGGGCTCACAGGCCTGAGGCCCTGGAGTGCATTGGGAGAGGAAAGGCAGGGTGAAGAATTCTGAGTTGAAAAAAGGTCTTCAAGAGAGGAACACAGAGGACATTGTGTTTGGTGCCCTATGGTGCCTAAAGGGGCTATAGACAGGCATATATTTATTTTTTTTTTGATGAATAAATATACAAAGAAGTCTTTTTTCCTAAGGAAAAATATGGACAGGCCTTTCAGTGTCTACTTTTTTTTTTTTTTTTTTTTTTGTCTTAGTTTGCAACCTTCTTTTGATGTTGCTCTCTGTTGAATAACAATATGGTGTCTTGTAAATTTTCAAAGTTCTGAAGGGAGAAATAATACCCCTGCCACACATATCTGGAGAGAATAAAAACCACAGAGGGCTGCTTCCTGGGACCAGGATATCCCCATGGACCTGCTTCCTGGGACCAGGATATCCCCATGGGCCTGCTTCCTGGGACCAGGACAGCCTCCCGGACCTGCTTCCTGGGGCCAGGATATCCCCATGGACCTGCTTCCCGGGACTGGGACAGCCTCGTGCAGAAGTAGAAAAGTATTCCTAGAGGTGAAAGAGGCAGACCACCTCTTGTGAACACTACAGAGAATGTCAGTAAACCAGAGACCGGACAGACAGGAAGATGGAACCCTGCCAGAAAGCCAGGCTCATTCCAGAAGAATCCATTCACCATCCAAAACCATCGCATTGGCTTCATAAAGAAGAAAGAACACTCAGTCATTTCCAACAAATGCAAAAATAGCGTTGGATGAGAACCCGCACCCATCCATGATTAAAAAGTGTTCTCAATCTCAGAGACCTTCCTTAGTCTCATAAAACATGTACACGATGCTGGCTTCAGACTATGCCTCATGGTGAAATATTGATGCCATTGAAGCATTCCCTCTGAGGTCAGAAACAAGACAAGAATATCTTAGCTTAGAATTACAAGAGACTTTACCAGTACCACTGAAAAGGAATTGGAACGAGGAGCCCTTCCTATCCAGAGAAATGTTTTTTGTGAAATCCAAAAGAACTCCTAAAATTAGAATAATTTACTAAGTTAATTACACAGAAGGTCCAAGAATCAAAGAATTAGGAAATGATATTTGACTAATGAGATAATCTTACTGTCATTAAAAAAAATATTCCTAGAATAATTATGGTGAGACTTGTGCATAAAACAATGTGCAGAAAACACTGCTGAGAGGGAGAAGATGGCCAAAGTGTCAGGCAAGATGCACACGTGAGTGCACTCTGCCCAAAATTACAGCAGGCCCCTGCCCATCAACTCAAATCTATACCGAAACGCGCAGTACCGAGGACAGCTAGCAGGATCCAGGAGAAAATAAAGGGATGGAGTTTCCTTTATTTCAGATATCCTGGCATAATAAATCCATGGCGCCGATGGTGTATGTGGGTACAGGGCAGTCAGAGCAAAGGACTTTCCTAATGAACTCACTCGTTGTCCTGAAGAAATCCCTGAAAACTTAAGGAAGAATAGTTTTAGTCTGGCTCACAGCTTGAGACCGCTGTCCCTCGAGGTGGGAAAGAGACAGGGGCAGAGCCTGAGGCCCAGGCGCCTACTCATGTGGCATCCACCGTCAAACAGAGATGAATGTTTCTCCTTGGTCTACCCTCCCTTTTCACGCAGCCAGGCTTGCTTCTTTTCCCGTAGCTCACCCAAAAGGCCCCCAAACCCCATGATGATGAGCTATTATTCCCAAAGCCCTCAGCTGCCTTCTGGTTTTGAATCACAATAGATTTGTAGGAGGAAAAATGTATCTTCTGGGCTCTCCTGAGTGTGCCTGGAGCTTGAGCCACCCAGGGCATCTGTTTACATTTCAAAAAGCGAGGAGAACCCAAGAGAAATGTCAATCCTGGGAATCCCTTGCCATTTAAAGTCTCACACCTGAAGGGACCTTCCTTTCCCACTGGGCATTATCCTTCTTGGGATAGCCACGCAATAGATGTTGTCTTAACCCAAGATTTCAGTAAAGGTTTTTCCTGGTGCATATAAAAATGCAACCCTGAATGTGCAGGCAATCAGTGCTCACGACCTTGGAATCACTTAGATGCCTATGAAGCAGAGCATGGCCAGTGGCCCGGAAGTGTCCTCGTCACCCTCAACCCTGCCAGCACCCCTAAGAGGATCACCACCTGGGCTCGTGTCCGCAAAGCTTAATATTCCTCCTTTCCGAGTATTGTCAGACTGGGCAGTTTGTGTGTAATATTCCGCACCTGGATCCTTTGTGGCTCATCCTTACAGCTCGTAGGCTGGTCTCGTGATGGCTGTGGGATACTGCATTCACCCTCATGCTGCCTGCTACCTTGTACACTCATACATACACTCACCCACCCTGCTGTTCATGACACTTGGTTTGGTCCAGGTATTTGGCTGGTATGAAAAATGCCACGAGGAACTCTCTAGTACGTGTGTTCTCTGCCTGCTCATTTTCGGGCTGATGCTCTGTGGTGCAGAACTGCGGCCGTACGAATGCTCTCTTAGACAGTCCTACAGAGTTTTCCAAATTAGCTTTCCTGGTGTCAGTGCTCCTGTAGCCCGGCACTTCTGTGTGCTCCGTAGTGGCCTCTTCCTTCCCCTTGATAATGTCAGCGCCTGGAATCCCAAGTAACACTGCAAGCTAAACTAGCGTGGACTGGAGAGACTCGAAACCCTATTAAATTCGACATGTATTTGCTTCCAGAATTTAATCAAATCATACGCCCGACTGTCAACTGTCTAAAATTACAAGTCAACCAGAAAGTGACACAGGAGAAATGGAATCTTCAGTATTAAAATAAGTGTGTTTAGTTGATTCTATAAATGCAGGGTCTCTACCACGAGGCACGGAAACCTTGTCCTCAAGACACGAAGGGGGCAAAGTCACATGAGTCATCCGAAGTCCTGAGAGTGTGAGCAGGGGTCCTCTCAGAGGGGGCAAGGTGGGAGAGAACATGGTGATGCAGCCCAGATAGCAGCAAGTGTCACAACTACAGAGCTGTGATGCCTGCAGACATCCAGTTCACAGGCGTACGCACGCACGCACGCACGCACGCACTCACACTCAGGAACGCTGGATACTGAGGTCAGGAGAGGAGGAGGCAGCGTGAGCCATTGGGGGATCCCGGGCTCCTCAACAGCACAACTAGCATCATAATTAGGTACTTGGGGAAAATCACAGTAGAGATTTTCACACTGACACCTGAGTCAATTCCAGGGCAGGCTGAGATAGTTTGGGGAAAACAAAATTGGCTGTGAGTCAAGATGCGCATTTTAAGCTTAAAGGCCAGAAGAGCAACTAGGAACCAAAGACAGTGCAGCTCTCCACCGCCCTGCCACAGTCCCAGCAAAGGTGGGGCCTGGGGGTCGCCTGCCTGACCTGCACCCAGCATTCAGACAGGTTTGATCTAAGCCTCAGCAGGGAACCAGAGCTGCTGTGAGCTCATGTGCAAGACAGTAGCTCCATGTCTAATAACATCATACAAAACTGCATACATGTATGGAAATCTCACAGGAGAAAAAACAAACTAATCAATGCTCCAAATCACAGACATTGAAACTTTTACTTCAAAATCCGCATAAAACAAAATCAAATGATACACTCCGAAAAAATATTCACAATAACGACAGTGGGTGAGGTCCTTAGTCTACAATGAGATATTTAAAACCAACAAGAAAAATGAGAAAATGCACCATTTTCAAAATAAAAATAAAAAAGGATGAACAGCTGGGAGGGTAAGCTTGCTCCATGGACTCAGAGAGGATAACCTTCACTTTTGCCAAACTAGCGGTGGATTTATATTTCTTAATTAACCCATCATGTTTAAGGGGTTTGGAAAGACGAATACGCAGTGCACATGGGAACATTGACTGACACCAGCTCTCTGGAAACAGCTGGCAAAGCCTGTCCATGGCTTTGGGGGTATCTGGACCCTGTGCATACACCTCTGCCTAATTAATCAGACACACAGGTGAACTCTATTTTAAGGTGTCTGTGCAGGTGTTTATGTGGGAACACGCACACACATGTGC